>CM022759.1:31479221-31644221 GCA_012411365.1 Ameiurus melas | reverse complement strand
TCGCCTTGTCTCTAACACTCACCCTCTCTTTTCCATTTTCTGAATTGCCCTCAGCCTCCGGAGACGCAGCAACATCTCGCCCTCTGCTTTTCTGCATTTATTTCCATGCCTCTGTGATTTATTCAAGGCAGGCCTTCGTGGCATGGTGGCTGAGCTGAAGCGAGCGTGTTTGGCACACAGAGCACCGTCCATCTTGGGTACGCCTCATCCGTTCCTTCACGGGTCATTATGGAGCGCGGGGTGGCCAAATTTCAATCTTTTAGCATTTCGAAAACATACTTCCCTCGGAGTTTAACGACCGGCTGGGACAACACGCAATACGTTGTTATTATGAAGAAATTGCACAGGACCGTTAAAAAAAAAAAAACCAAAACAATCACTTTTCCTTGATTCTGGAAGCGTGATTAAGTGGCACTTTAAAAGTTCTGGCTTTTATAAGATAATTAGAGCAATTTGCAAATAGAGGTAATATTCAGCTGTTGCTCCAACGCATACTTTTTTTTTTTCTTTTTACAAAACGTAAATATACTGCACTACGAGTGCACTAAATAACCAATTACTCTTTGTACAATGGCAACGATTGCACTCAGAGACGCGGAGAAAGGACTGATTATGTGCACCTTATTTATACTTGGCAACCTGAGTGTGTGTGTGTGTATATATATATATATATATATATATATATATATACACACACACACACACATATATACTGTATATACACACACACACATATATATACTGTATATACACACACACACATATATATATACACACACACATATATATATATATATATATATATATATATATATATATATATATATATATACACACATATATATATATATATATATAACACACACACATATATATATATATATACACACACACACATATATATAAACACACACACACACACATATATATATATATACACACACACACACATATATATACACACACACACACACATATATATATATATATATATATATATATATATATATATATATATATATATATATACACACACATATATATATATATATATACACACACATATATATATATATATAATAAATAAAGGAACACATTTGCATGTAATCCTATCTAAATATACAGTATGCATATGCTGCAAGCCTCAGAATGTGACAAATAGTTAGGTTTAGTTCAGCCTGTTAGTCAAGTCTCCAGTTCCATTGCCTGTGTTTTGAACAAGTCTTCAATTACAGTAGCTCAGAGAAAAGAATAGAAGGCATGAAGTAGAATTTGCATGCTGCAGTATTCCTTTTAAAATGACTGACAGTGTGCCTATTCGAATCAACATATTGTAAAAGATGTAAAAGCCATCCATCTTCTACCGCTTATCCTTTTCAGGGTCACGGGGAACCTGGAGTCTATCCCAGGGAACATGAGGAACAAGGCGGGGTACACCCTGGACAGAGTGCCAGTCCATCACAGGGTACAATCACATACACACTCACACACACATTCATACACTACGGACACTTTAGACACACCAATCAGACTACCATGCATGTGTTTGGACTGGGGGAGGAAACCGGAGTACCCGGAGGAAACCCCCGCAGCACGGGGAGAACATGCAAACTCCACACATGGCTAACCCCGAACCCTCTGTGCACTTCAGTTTTGTGAGTAAAAACCCAGCAATCCCACTGAGGTGCAGACCAAAACATCCGAGCCAACCACCGGACCAAACTTCAGTCATGAAGCTGAACGTGCTGGCATGTTTACCGTTGTTTTAACCAGTGTTTCCGAGGGAAGAGCGGTAGGGTTAAAATTTGTAAAAATAAATAAATAAATAAGCCACGCCTACTTTGTGTTTAACTCCAAATATAGACAGTACCCGAGGGGCGACTGAAAGTCTGAACCTGAAATTCCCTCACCTTGGCCGGAGTGTGGATCCAGATAGCCGCGTTGAACAGGATGTGGTCACACAGTTGCTTGAGAAGCGGAGCGCCGTGGCTCAGGCCGTCCAGGTACTTCGCAAAACCGAGGAACTGCTCCAGCACAGCCCTGGTGACGTGCACCCGCGACGACTACACAACAAAAGTGCACTGTCGGTTAGTTTGAAATGGTTTGACTTTGGAGCAGAGAGTGCGCTTTAACTTTGCCAGAAGTTTGTAGGTGATTAGCGGTGGATGTGATGGCACCTGTGGGGTAGGTGTAAGCTGTGAGCGTGGCAGAAACAGATGGCGAGCTATGTGTGAATGAGACAGCGAGCAGCGGGAGTGTTGCTGTACTGAGATCATCTCGAAGGTGCTGTCTCATGGCAGCTCACATTTACCGAGGGACAAAGTATGGCTGCATTTGTTCCCCTTCCTCAGCCCAAGGTGAGGAAGAGAAATGGAATTCGAAAGAGAGATAGAGAGAGGGAGAGATGGATGGGGAGATGACGTAGCTCTGTCTGACACTGCGCCTGATCGCTCAATTTCCTGATCCATCACTGTTGAGAGCATGGAGGCTACGGAAAAAATAGGATTTTTTTCTGCAGCAGCACCTGTAAATACTATACCCCTTCATAACACGAAAGAAAAGAAGGAGGAGGAGGGGAAGTAAAGAGAAAAAGGATAATGAGGAGAAGAGGAAGAAGGAGGAGAATAGGAAAAAGAAGGAGGAGGAGGAAAAGGAGGGGTAGGGAGGACAAGAAGAAAAGAAGGAGGAGGAGGGGACATAAACAGAAGAAGAAGGAAGAGGAGAATAGGAAAAAGAAGAAGGAGGGAGAAAAGGAGGGGCAGCGGAGGACAAGAAGAAAATAAGGAGGAGGAGGAGGAGAAGTATAGAAAAAAGGATAATGAGGAGGAGAGGAATAAGGAGGACAATAGGAAAAAGAAGGAGGAGGATGAGAAGTAAAGAGAAGAAGGATAATAAGGAGAAGAGGAAGAAGGAGGACAATAGGAAAAAGAAGGAGGCAAAGGAGGGGTAGGGAGGACAAGAAGAAAAGAAGGAGGAGGATGAGAAGTAAAGAGAAGAAGGATGAGGAAAAGGAGGAGAAGAGGAAGGAGGAGGAGACTAGGAAAAAGAAGGAGGAGGAGGAAAAGGAGGGGCAAGGGAGGACAAGAAGAAAAGATAGAGGATGAGAAGTAAAGAGAAGAAGGATGAGGAAAAGGAGGAGAAGAGGAAGGAGGAGGAGACTAGGAAAAAGAAGGAGGAGGAGGAAAAGGAGGGGCAAGGGAGGACAAGAAGAAAAGATAGAGGATGAGAAGTAAGGAGAAGAAGGATGAGGAAAAGGAGGAGAAGAGGGAGAAGGAGGAGAATAGGAAAAAGAAGGAGGAGGAAGAAAATAAGGGGCAGGGGAGGAAAAGAAGAAAAGTAGGAGGAGGAGGAAGTGGGAGAAGGAAGTGGGAGAGGAGGAGGAGACAAAGAAGAAACAATGTCAATATTTGGTGTGACGACCCTTTGCTTTAAAAAATAAATAAATAAATAAATAAATAAATAAATAGTCTACGCTTCAATGTGTGCAGTTTTATAAGGAATCAAGCTGTACGTTTTAATGAGCATCTTGCGGAACCAGCCACGGTTCTTCAGCCAGCAGCCTTCATTATATTGGTTTGTCTGAAAAGTGGTCTTTTATCCAATACGCTGCTTTTGACATACAAACACCTTCCTGTAACATTGAATTTCATGCTGGAAAGCTAATGTTTGGGAATCTAAACCGTGTTTTGTACGGACTCAATGTCGAAGTCATCAAATAAAAAAATCTAGAACAAAGATTCTACTATGAAAACAGGGTGTTGCACAGTACTGTATATTAGTCCCAGTATACATTATGGAGGAGATGTGATATTACCGTAATAGTACAATTAATTACCAAGGGTACAAGACAAAGGGAAGCTGCAAAGTGGGCAAAACTGACCGAAACGCACCAACCTTTTCCAATAGATATCCAATCACCAGGAAGCCTTTTCCTCCCAGCATCTGTTCCTGCATGGCCACAGAGCTCTTCAGCAACTCCACCAGGAAACCCAGAAGACTGGCACTGTTACACGTTACACACAAAGCAATACAATGGAAGAGGTTTACTCTACAAAAGGGATTTTATTTCAGTAATCTCGCTACATTTTCCCGTTGAAAGCAGAAACCGTAAAGAAGTTGCGTAATGAGTCCTAAAATTGTTTTGATGATGTCACAATTTCCCCCTGCATTGTTTCCGTGTTCTACTACTGTATATGTTTTGTTCAGTGTTCTCCATTAGCTTTTGATAATTGCGCCACGTGCCTCTGTTTCTGTTTTAGTCCGGTCTCCACCCCTGTTCTGTGATTGGTCTGTTACTGAGTGTGTTCACCTGTTTCTTGTTTGTCATGATTAGCAGGGGTGGAAAATACCTGAAGTACCATGGAAATGGTTTTGGACCTCAATTCTACATGGATGTTCTCGCTGTGTTGCTGGGACTACGGTTGCAGCGATGTCCTTGGGACTGCGATCACCACATACAGTTTTACACTCAGGTCTCCTTTAGTGAACAGTGGACTAGTTCAACAAACAGACTTCATATAAACACCATAATGAACTTTCTTTTACTTTCACACGATCCGTCGTTACCCAGATGAGGACGGGTTCCCTTCTGAGTCCGGTTCCTCTCAAGGTTTCTTCCTCATATCATCTCAGGGAGTTTTTCCTCACCACCATCACCACCGTCTCGCCCGATAGAGATAAACTCACACGCTTCAAATCTCTATCCTGTGTTTATACGTTTCTCTAAAGCTGCTTTGAGACAACGTCCGCTGTTTGAAGCGCTACACAAATACAACTGAATTGAATTGTTGCTAGCAAAAGTTTTGGCAGCAACTTCACGTCTTTATGCTGTTATTCCACAGCTTTGCTAGAAGTCCTGATTCTGGAAACAGAGATAACAGCTATCAGTCATGCCTGTGTATGTCAAATTCTTATTTTTAATGAAGGCTATGGAGAATTTCAAAATGTCAATCAATCAAAACTGATTTCAATGATCATATCAAAACTGAATTGGATTGAATTGAATACATTTTTGTAAATTAGCATGGCAAACTAGCTAGTTAGTCAAGGTTTGTTTTTACTACTAATGCACCTTAGCATTCATTTCAACAAGACTGTTAAAGATTTGCTAACCAGTAAGACTAATTCTAGGTTTCTGCGCATTCAGGTTCATATTTTTACGAGTTGGTCAGGTGTGTTCAAGTCACTTTGGTTAGCAGTTAGCTTGTATTATGGTAAATTAAAAAAATACTAAATAAATAAGTGACTGAAATACGCTTCTGAGACGAGTAAACGTTCAATTTCAACAAATTTACCGTCAGCTACAGACGCCGCACCCATCGATTCCACCATGTTTTCTTACTGACGTGCCCCCAACTAGGAAACTCAGAGCTCAAAGAAAATCCCACACGAGTTTCTCACTCGCAATTACGACACTGTAGTAAATACGACTTGTAAATACGATCTTTCCAACATAACTTGAACGCACCATTTGTCAGAGTTAGCATCTTCCTCGTGACTGTGCTTAGTGAGCTAGCCAGTCATGCAGGATCTGCTGTGATCAGCTCTTAGCATTTGTTAAAAACATTTACATATTTAGATTTTGACCTTAAGTACAGTGTCTCAGAATATTTTCCCACCCTTGGTGATTAGTTTACCTTCTTCTGTCCTGTGTGCCATTGTTCTTCACAAAGTCCTGAGGACTCTATTCGTCATTTCTGAGCTTGGGTTCCCCGTATTCCAGTTTGCATGTTAATATAATCCGTGTTTAGACCCATGCCTATGTTGTGCCATGTATGATTCTCGGATTGGCCATTATAAAGGACATGCCGGGTTTATACACTCATGTTCCACCTCATCAGCCTTCGCATGATTGCTTTGGGTTATGTGAAGCCAGCGAATGCAAATTTTGACCCTAATTTGGCTTTTAACTTCATTTTCAGACTTGATTGTGCCTTTTCAGACCTCAGAGGGAATAAGATCATTTTTGGAATGCAAGTATTGGCAGGCGTTAGCTGCAGGGCTATATAAATATCCACGCAATGTGACCTCAGCAAAGCTGGGACCGAATGTACCCAGAACAGCTGACCCAGAGTAATGCTCAGTGCCTCAATCCAAAGCCTGTATTACGTTCTGTCCAGCTGAACTGGACCGCTATTTAGCATTGTTATCGGAGATCAGTAGTACCCAGTGCATAACATCGATAACTTCTACACATTTTTCAATGAGAATGATTCAGTCAATAAAAAAGATATTTAAAAAGATAAATAAATAAATAAATAAAAACAAACACGGTACTACTATAATGTAACACACGGACCAGATGCTCAAAGCGTGACTGTTGCGCCACGCAAATCCATTCAATAGATAAACTCCGTTCTATAAATGACAGGGAATCGATTTCCGTTGTATCGTATGCTGGTGAGGTAAGACAAGGTCGGACAAGGTCACTCACCAAACAGAGGTTTCCACCTGACTCTCGCTGTGCTGATGGAAGTCGAGCTGGGAGAAAAGAGGGAAGAGCACCTGAATGCCCCCGATGGAGTGGATGGCGCTATGGATCGAGTGGGTCACGATAGCCTTTACGTCCTGCGGAGGAAACGACAAATCATGCAAGAAAAAAACACGGACACATATCTGCTTCCTTGGAAACTCCCGCTTCACTGCTGCTCACTCCCGGTGTACGACTTTAGCAGTGCAGAGATTACAGAGATTACACACGGAGGTTTTGTCGTCATTCCACACGAGAGACATCGTCTTTACACACAGCACGAAATGGATGTGTTTTCCCGCCCACTTTTGATTGACAGGATACAATCGGCCCCGATCGACTTATTATCGGCCGATAAATCGGTGCACCTCTAGTTAATAGTTATGTTTAATGTCGTGGAAGGTCCACGAAAGCTGTTAGCTCTTGTTATAGCAGCTCGACTGTCCGTCTCTCACCAGCCCGTGTAGCTTACAGACAATGTGCGACGAAAAAAAAAAACAGGAAAAATTTCTCTCTCCAGAAGAGTTTACCAGTTTTAATTCAGCTTTGCTTCCGACTGTTTCAAAGCGCTGACACTGGAGACTCCTTAGGAAAATGTTCCACACAGAAAACTTCCCCCTAGCATCGATTCGACGTTCGATTCTTTTCTTTATATGTTTACTATACGTGCAGCCTCTTTATAAGTTATTATTAGATCAAGCACGCTAATACAAACCATGCATCCGGAGCTACTGTCAGAGCTAGCGTTATAGATAATTAATCAATACCTTCTGACCAATCGGATTCGAGAATTCAACAGCATTGTGGTTTAAGGTATAAGGTGCATCAACGCTTAAGCCTAAGTTATACTCTAGAAGTATTTCACCACCACACAGAGCGTACACACACCTGCAGCATGAGGGCGTGTGGCGAGTGGACGAAGATGGAGGCGTTCTCTCTGGGAGAGGACTCCAGACACAGTTGAGCGTCCGTGGCTTTTGCGTTATAGGTAAAACAGATGTTGCTGGCCAACTTCCCATCATACAGCACCTGCTTATGATGCTCAGCCAGATGGATATCGCTCTCCGACTTGAACTTGAACGTGCTCTGTGGAGACACACAAAGACCGAGGGTGTTAGAAAGATCCACAAAATCAAAGCATACCGTCTAGAAACAGCTCCAGGAATCAATCAGTTCATGTGTCAAACTAAAATGGCAGGTTTCTTTCATGTAGCGATTAAAATCATCCGACGCCTCGAGTGCACGATGAATTATGAATGAGGCGAATAAAAGCCACCGTGGCTGGAGCTGAAGCGGGCAAGTGTGGAACGCTGGAATTGACTCATCATTTGTAGTACTGGTCCGGCAGACGAATAACACTCCAATCGCGCTTCTAATTCGCAACATCTACACTCCTACTGCAAACATCTGCGGCCGGTTCACGAGTGGGTGAGGCCATCCAGATGTGGCCACCTCTGTCTGCTGGGAGAATGTGCGAGCACTAGGGCAGTCGATTTAACATGTTCATTTAGTGGAAAGAGTTAAGGTGTTAAAACGATTAATGCATTTAATATGGCGGAAGACAACGGGTCGATGGAAGCATTTCGAATCGCGTCCTCCGATACAACCTAAAGGTTTATGTGTAATCAATTCTACGGTGAATCGAATAAAATAACACATTTCATTCCAAAGCTACTTTTTGTAATGGCTCTATTCAATGGTTTTCTCATCTAGCGCAATAAACGATCTTTCAATGATAAACGGTAACTGGTGCACTTATATAGCGCTTTTATCCAAAGTGCTTTACACAGTGTCTCATTCACCCATTCACCCATTCACACACTCACACACACACACACACTCGCACACCAATACTAGCAGAGCTGCCATCGGGAGCAACTTGGGGTTCTTGCCCAAGAACACTTCGGCATGTGGAGTCACGTGGGCCGGGAATCGAACCGCCAACCCTACGATTAGTGAACAACCCGCTCTACCACCTGATCCACAGCCGCCCCAATGATCTCTTGAGGTGTCATTTCTCAGCCACAATTGATATGCAGTTAATTCGATTTATTCATCCGCACATCATGCAACTAATTCGATTTAAAAATGTTGGATCGATTGACGTTTCAACTTCATTTGTAGACATTTTAAGGATTCGCTGGCGTTTTGCAAAAAAGTAAACCGCCTGTACAGGGAATTCAGAAGCCTACCCACGCTACAAGAAGTGCTGCATCCGGTCCAGATCCGCGTAGTAGACCTGGGATATTGTCTTTTCAGACAGCGTTTCTTTTCACACGTCCAACATCGGTTTGATCGCGAATTCGCAAAGCCCGGAATATAAATCCAACCCCTGCGCTCTTACCCGAACTGAAGCTCAAACCCAAGTTGCCGGCGTTCTGCAACAGCTACTTCACCGCTGCACTATTCTACTGCACGTTTTAATCATGCTAATTTAATCCTACAGCTGTAGTTCCCGTCAGTGGCAGCATCCTCACGAGATTTCCTAATATAATTGGATTATGTTAACGCTACGTGAATTGATCACGCTCACGACCGCTACGTAACTCAATTCTAATCTGGCCGTTAGAACCGTGTTGAAATGAACTTTAGTATAAGCGAGGAAATCACACTTTGATGAGAAATGTGATATTTATGTAAACTATTATGTAATATTATATTCTCTTAAATCAGACCGAACATATATTCCCTTTTCGTCAAATATACTGGTTCGACCTCTGTGTGACAGGATTTTAGCCCTATGGGATTCTTATGCTGTGTTCAACCTCAGAAGGAGGAAGTCGGTGCTCGTCAATACGGCATTTTCGACCTCCGTACGTTAGACAGACAAAGTGAGAAAAACCCCCGGACCGCATTCGAGTTCCTCCTTTGTTAGCAACAAGCTAACCATCCAGCTGCTATAAGCGATGCACTGTATATTTTCCTCCTCAAAACAGCGATCTTTTTAGTCAGCGTTATAGATTTAACAAGCGAATGTGTCTTTATTGACTGATCTAAAGCAAACGAATGTATCTACAGTATGGCTCATTTAACGTGCTAGTAAAGAGTGCTGCTTTGTTTATTGTTCATGCTGTGAGCAGCCATGTTGATTTGACTTCCCTTGCTGAACTCCGGGAATTCTGAGTTGTCCAATGTTTTGTTGTTGTTGTTGTTTTTCCTATTCAAAAAGGTAGGAAATTAGCGTTAGACCATCGGCACTGGCAGTGTGAGGGTGCGTTCAGCATAGACATCAAGTTACTGTTGAAAGTCACTCTGGAGAAGAGTATCTGCTAAATGATGTAAATGTACATGTAAATATGTAGAGGGCATTTTGTAGGACAAGCAAAATAAATAAATAAATAAATAATAATACAAACGAAAATAGACTGAATTATTGCTAGAATTTCTGCTGCTCATTACTCTTACAGTGCAGCTTGGTATTTTTTGGTAAATGGTCTGCACTTAAATAGCACTTTTTTTTTTTTTTAACCTTAGTAGCTCTGCAAAGCACTTTACACTGGTTCTCGTTCACACACAAAAATGGTAGCAGAGCTGCCATGCAAGGCGTTAACTTGCCATCTGGAGCAACCTGGGGTTCAGTGTCTTGCCCAAGGACACTTCGGTCTGTGGGGCCGGGAATCGAACCTCCGACCCTACGATCAGAGGACAACCCGCTCTACCACCTGATCCACAGCACCATCAGTCCCATCTGTTTGTTGTGTGTTGAGAGTTTTTTTGTTTCTCTCTCCACACTGCACCACAAAAATGAAGCTAGATTTAGCCCTGAGGTGCCAGGATGGCAAACAACGCCCTGGAAAATATTCAACAGAAGACTCACCAAAAAGCTACGAACTGTTAAAGCATTTACAGCAATTAGCGAAAAGAAGCTAATGGCTTTGCACAAATGAGCAGGCCGTAAAATGTGCATGCTTGTTGCAAGTTTATTCAGCGGCCCATCCAGCTCCACATACACCGTTCACTCCAACAGGTCGGATGTAAAGTGACGGCATTGTGTAGCACTCTTATTTTACTTGACACTCCGAAAGACAAAGCACTTGGAGCTGCATTTGACATAAACAAAATATGCAGTATACATATTTATTTAGCATAATTATTGTTATTGTTGTTGTTGTTCTCTTCTTCTTCTTCTTCTTCTTATTATTATTATTATTATTCAATATATTTTGATACTGTCCTGCCAATATATTTATTTTAATATGTTACATTGCATTTCAATGTGTATCTAAATTAATACACAGATTTATTATTATTTTTTTGTTTGTTTGTTGTTGTTGTTGTTCTTCTATTCTTCTTCTGCTTATTATTATTATTATTATTATTATTATTATTATTATTATTATTCCCTATATTTTGAGACTGTCCTGGTAATATATTCATTTGAATAGTTTACGTTGTATTTCAATTTGTATCTAAATTAATACAGATTTATTTATTTATTTGTTTATTTGTTTGTTGTTGTTCTTCCTCTTCTTTTGCTTCTTCTTCTTCTTCTTCTTCTTCTTATTATTACTATTATTATTATTCCCTATATTTTGAGACTGTCCTGGTAATATATTCATTTGAATAGTTTACGTTGTATTTCAATTTGTATCTAAATTAATACAGATTTATTTATTTATTTGTTTATTTGTTTATTGTTGTTCTTCCTCTTCTTTTTCTTCCTCTTCTCCTTCTTCTTATTATTATTACTACTATTATTATTCCCTATATTTTGATACTGTCCTGGTAATATATTTATTTGAATAGTTTACGTTGTATTTCAATGTGTATCTAAATTAATACAGATTCATATATTTATTTGTTTGTTTGTTTGTTTGTTGTTGTTGTTCTTCCTCTTCTTATTATTATTCCCTATAGTTTGATTTCTTCTGCAATATTTACACTGTATTTCATTCTGTATCTAAATTTATACACACATTTAATACGCAAATGTGCTTGTTTGTTTGTTTCAGCATATGCCTTTTTATCCAAGTGAATTTACACTGAGGATAAAAAAATTTAAAAAAAAATCTTCAAAAATGTGGATGTACAGCTATGAAAGTGCCAATACTCGGGAGTGCTCCAAACACAAGTACAGAAATGAATCAACTCAGAAGTGATAGAATAATAGAATATGGCGTACTGCACATTAGATTCTCAGCTGAAGGGACTCCTGAAGGGACACAGACACTTATTTTTATCCTTATAATAAATCACTGACTTGCATGACATCTGAAAACATTTCTCACAAATACTGCATGTGGCACTGATGCGCACCATACAAATCAACGGATCTATATCCTAACTCAAATAACATGCTTGATTAGAAAAGAAATGATTCGCTGGACATTTATGGGCGACTCTACGGGTTCTTGTCAGGTAACTAATGATCTAATACTAGCCTTTGGGGGGTTGATGCAGCCAAACAGCATTCATCTTTTGTGCCAGTGGGGAAGAAGCAACACCGAGAGAGAAGTTGTACTGTGAAAAACATCCTGCGGTCCAAAAAAAATATCTCAGACACTTAGCATTTGGCTAACGTAGCAGAGATGGCGCTGAAAACCGATGGCGGAAAACCAATTTGTACTGCTCTCCTTTTGTTCTCCAGGTTTATTTCTGTAAATTATTATTATTATTGTTTTTTTATTATTCTAATAAAAAAAGAACGATCATTCATGTAATAGGCTCAGATTTATAAATGACACTTAAAATAGATTTTAAAATACTCAAGATATGAAGACGACGTGGCTTTGAAAAAAAGAATCGGAAGGTGTACTACAACTCTTACTAGTTTTCATTCAGAAAAGTAGTCGCACTCTCGAGGTTTAGGGTCACTACCTCTCAAGGGTTAGGGTCACTACCTCTCGAGGGTTAGGGTTTAGGGTCACTACCTCTCGAGGGTTAGGGTCTCTACCTCTCGAGGGTTAGGGGTTAGGGTCACTACCTCTCGAGGGTTAGGGTTTAGGGTCACTACCTCTCGAGGGTTAGGGTCACTACCTCTCGAGGGTTAGGGTCACTACCTCTCGAGGGTTAGGGTCACTACCTCTCGAGGGTTAGGGGTTAGGGTCACTACCTCTCGAGGGTTAGGGTTTAGGGTCACTACCTCTCGAGGGTTAGGGTCACTACCTCTCGAGGGTTAGGGGTTAGGGTCACTACCTCTCGAGGGTTAGGGTTTAGGGTCACTACCTCTCGAGGGTTAGGGTCACTACCTCTCGAGGGTTAGGGGTTAGGGTCACTACCTCTCGAGGGTTAGGGTCTCTACCTCTCGAGGGTTAGGGGTTAGGGTCACTACCTCTCGAGGGTTAGGGGTTAGGTCACTACCTCTCAAGGGTTAGGGTCACTACCTCTCGAGGGTTAGGGTCACTACCTCTCAAGGGTTAGGGGTAAGGGTCACTACCTCTCGAGGGTTAGGGTTTAGGGTCACTACCTCTCGAGGGTTAGGGTCACTACCTCTCGAGGGTTAGGGTCACTACCGTCATGACATCGCCGGCTGACGTAACCACAGCTGGAGTAAGTAATCATCTGTGGCAGCTAAACAGAAATCAGAAGTATTTCAACAGCATGGTAGTTAATCTCAGTACGCTAGATTAATCTTGGGCTTGGTAATGCTAATTCATCTCAGTAGTGTGGTAGGTCTGGTAGTCACTGGTTGGGAGACAGAGCATCAATCATTGGTTTCTCCGATCAATCAGGTGAATTTTAGGATTATAACTCGGACAACCCACACCGCCTCTGCAATAAGCAGAAAACCAACAGTGTTAGTGAATACGTCCAGAGCTCCTGAGATCATACACAGGCCACAGCAGGTAAATTTACAACACACAATAAACAACGAACAATGACGTTGATGTTAGATGAAGAAAATCATCTTCTTTATCCGATATGAAGCACTTTATACTGGTCAAGGTTGCAACCTGTCCCGGGAACATCGGGAGTGAAGCGGGAGTACATCCAAGACGGGCTCAACAAACAAACAAACAAACAAACAAACAAACAAACAAGAGAACCTGAAAGAAACCTGAAAGGAGTGGGAATACGTCTGAGACTCGTGTATGTTTTCAGGACGTGCCGAAAAACAAACAAACAAACAAGAGAACCGGAAAGAAACCCACCAGGACACTGGGAGAACATGCAGAGAAACTCCACACAGTCAGTAACACTAGCTCAGGATCGAACCACAGAACCAGCTCTTAGGATTTTGCCCAAAAAAAAAAAAAAAAAAGTATAGTCCATCATGAACCATCTAACCAGTGACTATTTATAAATGTCTTTCTGAGCCTTAGAAATCATAATCATCAACCGTTCGCTAACATGAAAATAGCTAGCGACTTGGCCACGTCTTTTCAATAAAAAAAATAAAAACACCATCTTTTCGACTCTATATCACCGAGGACTGCGTACACAGAAGGTGCCACACAGCGCCTATTTGTTTTTGCACTAGCACCATCTCTAACACCAGCCAGGCTAGTGCCTAAAACTAGCGTCTCTGTGAACATGCACATAAACTCCATGCAAACAGTAGGCCAAGATCATACCAGAGTGCTGTGAGGTGACAACATTACCCTGAATTAAATGTCTATGTAATGTCTATGTAATCAGAACAGTGCATCTACATAAAGCTAGTGCAGCTGATGTGCTGAATCATTTAAGACGCGAGTGTAGCATACAGGTGTAGATTTTAAACCACCGTTCAAACCGTGGTCAAGCCTGCTCTGCTGCGCTAGAAACCAGAATGGACATGTATACAGTATATATCACGGTGGTTTGCGGTAACGCTATGCTAAGCATGGCTATGCTAAGCATGGCTATGCTAAGCATGGCTATGCTAAGGATCTGTGTTTGACATATGTGCCGTAATGTAGCACCTCAGGTGCTGCCCCCTAGTGTGTAAGCGTGCCGTGAATATTAAACAGAAATATCGTGAAATTCAAGACAACAATATTCTGTCTCATGCCTAGTCGCTCTCGTAGAAAACCCACATTTATTCTGTTAAACATTCCATGATCAGCAACTCGATGAGTTAGTACTGTACCCATTTCCCCCTTGCAGATTATTCTGATAGGGCAGTCAGTACAAGCTGCATCACACGAGCCCACTAAATAAATGTCTAAATAATATTAAACATCCTTGGGGTAGTATGCAAGCAGCTGGATGAGATCTGGACCCAAGTATTCATAAGTCTGAGGATATCATGATCTGCTGTCTTGTCAGTATTGCAAAGGTTCTGAAAATAATTATCGTGCACAGCAGCAGGACTACTACAGTTACCGAGCACTAGTTGAAAGATTCAAGCTAATCCTAGTTAACAAAGCGGATCGTCTTTCTGACAAAGGGGCGGAAAAAAAAGAAGAAAAAAAAGAAAGAAAAGGAAGCACAAGACAAAAGACTTTGTCTAGTAATGCTGACTGAACTGATCTTTCCATCAGGCAGGGGGAAACACAGATTACAGGTTCATCGGTGGTGTGTAATTGCTTTCCCCTGTAGCAGGCTCTTCATTATTTCTAATAACTTGCCTGTCCTGATGGTATGCGTTTCTGAGCTAATTGAAGGTGAAGACCCTTAAAGGATCTCATGCTTGAGCACACTGAAAAGCTGTCCAAGTCCACGGATAAGGAGAGGTTAGGAAATGGACTTGATTGGTTCAGCGAAATCCTTACGCTATATGAATGCATCACGCAGCACTACAAGTTAATGTTTAACAAGCGTGGTCTGTGTTTGTCCTGCAAGCTTCATCCATCCGTTCATTTTCTGTTATCCCACACAGGGTCGCGGGGAGCCTGGGGCCTATCCCGGGGGATTCGGGGCACAGGATGGGATACCACGCCATCTCAGGACACAATCATTCACAGACACATACACACACCCATTCACACGCTACGGACAGTTTTAGACACGCCAATCAGCCTACCGTGCATGTCTTTGGACTGTGGGAGGAACCCGGAGTACCTGGAGGAAACCCGCGAAGCACGGGGAGAACATGCAAACTCCACGCACACAGGGTAGAAGTCGGACTCGAACCCAAACGTTGTTGACCTTTAGTCTCAACCAGATGTCCTGTCGTCCATCCTGGCAAGCTTTCTAAGAAAACTGTGCACCTACTATTGGTAGCTGTGTTTATATTAGCGTACAACATATAATCTCTTCGTCGCGAATAACGCATTTCTATTTGCTTACCTAATCCCTGATGTCAAATTTCTGAATGTATTCGTGCACGATCAGAATTGCTTTGCGGTGGGCCTCCGGTCATTCACATCGATGCTGAGACAGACGGAAGACAAACTAATCACGGCTGTCAGCTCACATTCACAGCAGTACAATACAGTGGTATGAATCTATATTACATCTTCTGGTGAGATTCAGCTCGGCACATCGTATACACGGTGTACACACAGATCTGTCGGGTCAGCGCACAATACGCACGTTTCTAAAAATACACGCCTGGAAAAAAAAAAAAAAATCACCTGCAAACATTTCACGTGTGTTCTGACAGAATTCCTCGTGCACGTAGTCCGACGGAGCGCAGTGCGGAGTTTCGCTAACGCCGTAGCTTACACAGTGTAAGGAACTAGGAGTCGAAAACTGCCGCAGGTCCTAATTACAGTAACATTAATACCCATTTTTAAAAAAGATCAACCGGCTGACTCGTTTTTACCCCCAGGACACAATTAAAAGCAAGAGCTCTACAAAAGCTCCTTGGAACAAAAGCGCGGAAACAAAATGAAAGCAAGCAAATTAAGGGCATCAGGTTGTAGGCTGGACGTAAGTGCGTTTTAAGACGCAAAGCGAGAAAGATTTGCGCTGACTTCATGGCAGAATCCTGCTGGAATATTAAAAACAGCAGGAACAACCTTGCCATGTTTTTTTTTTTTTTTTTCCCGTTTATCTGCAGTCAACAGTTTGCATCCACTTTAGCACTTAGTAGGTTGTATGTATTGGTGGCTAACATTAGCATAGAGGTGGAAAGATTGGCAAAATGTTCCATTTTCCAGTATAGTATGGATAAAGTATACCTCCACCACTTGCATCACTCATTTAAACATGGCTACGTCACAGGTAGCTGAGCTTTCCTCTCAGAGGAATATGCTAAGCACTCCTCTACCATAACCTGAGCTCACAGACGCCCATGATTGCTTGCTCTTCACAGAAAAGCAACCTAAATGCCAACCACTCCCAGCCCAAAAACTGTCCCAATTCTAAAACAGAGAGACAGTACATCTGTCCCTCTAAACCCAGCACCGCGGTTATATCATAACTAGCATCATGACTAGCATTGGCAACAACAACAACAAAAAAAAAAAGTCTGTCGTGACTGCTCACGTAGTATTATGAATTATCATTGTCATAAATAAATGAAGTCATGTATATACTGAACATTGACTGCCTTAGAAAATCAGTTTATTTATTTGACTTGACAACCCTTTGGAAAAACCTGGAAAATGCAGGCCTCTAAAGAGTAGTAGGAGTAGGAGGGGCACACTGATGACATCATAAAGCAGTGATTGGGTAAAGAAATATACCAAAGAACAAAAAAAAGTAATGTTACTCCAGGGACATGAGCTACTCGCAGAAGTCATTTTCATAACTGGGTACTGAATGTCTTTTCTCTGGGACAGTTACAGACCTTGTAGCTCGGCCCCAGCTGATGGATAGCGAAGATCTGTGCAGGGTTAAGAGCTTCGCTGAACACGTAGATGGCACCGAGCTGTCCGCAGAACACTCGGTTAGCGTCCGCTGTCTCTGAGGAGCCCAGGAAACATTTGTCATAGCTCTGTGATAACGAGAGAGAGAGAGAGAGAGAGAGAGAGAGAGACGGAAACATAAAGGATTTTAACGACATTGTGGTAGAAGAATGTCGGAATGATTTTAAAGCACAGAAGAGAGAAAATGTAGCAGGGTGCGACAACAAATAAGACGTGGATCGGTGTAGGTTTAGAAAGTGGAGATGGAGGAAAAAAGGTTCAAAAAGGCTTCAAAAACGCTAAATCGGATCTGAAATAAAATGAATGTAGTCGCAACATTTTCCACTTTTTCGGAAAGATCACTACGTGAGATAGGGGGAAGGGTGGCGCATCGAGGGGGTCGGTTAAAAACCCCTGCAGAATAGTCAATCATTCCAGATTCCTAAATCAATTGGCTTATCTAGGGGATAACAGAAGACTGGTCGTCATTTGCATTCCAGAGGACCTCCTGTGCATAATGTGTAAAGGTTGGCAGGTCCGATCCAATCATTTGAAATACAGTGAGGGGACTATCCACGTCAAATTTACACAAATAATGTCTTTCAACAAGACATGTTAGACATGAAAAACAAGACATCAAACTTAAACAAGCAACGGACACGGTGTAGGTGAAAGAGTTTCCTAAAGTTCTCAGGGATAAAATTAGTAAACCAATACTTGAATGGAGAAAGCTACAGAGTCATAGCGAAGACCTTAAAGATGCCTGCCAGTACAAGTGGCTTGATACCATGCAGGTGGAACGTTCATAGAACCACAACTAATCGTCCCCGGAGAGGTGCTCCAAGCAAAGATTTCACGATGAACTCTCAGACTAACAATAAGGTAGTTAAAAGACGAGCCAGTATTCAGTCTAAAAGAGTTGCAGGATGACCTGAAAGCAGCAGGAACAATAAGCAATGAGCTGCACCACAATCATCTCTGTTCCTATACACTAAACTCCCGTGCTAGAAATAAAGACAGACATGTGCATCTACAGGCATTTAGAACTCTGGATGGTCTGGAACAATACACTCTGGTCGGTCACAACAAAAACAGAGTGGGGTTTTTTTGGTAATAATTCAGCCCATGATGTTTGGAGAAAGACGCACAATGCTGCAAAATGAATTACTTCTTACCGTAGACGTCTCAAAGCTGTAACTGCCAGCAATGGCTTTGAAACAAAGTGCCAATGTTGGTTATTTGTGGTGTCTGAATACCGTTTTTCCCCCCTCGGTCAATTTCATTGACATTTATGCTTATGCATACATACTTTTTGTTCATATCTATAAGTACAAAATCAAAAGACATTATGTGCGTGTAAATTTGAAGTGGATATATGCTCTATTTAATAACAAAATTAAAAGTATCCAAATACGTATTTCACCTCACTGTATTTAGTTTCTGGTATTTTCCATCTCGTCCCTCACACTCGCCCTGAATTCCTTCCTAGTTAAGAACGTTTCCCTATTTTAATGATCCATTTGTTCCATATGATCTCACCTCCCCATCCCCATCTGTCATAGTGGCAAAGACTTATTCAAATAAGCCGGTTGCAGCACCAGAGGGATGGAGGATCTCCGCTCATGCTGGAATGGAAAATCAGAAATAAACATGCTTTTTGACTGAGCATTGAGATAAACGGCCGCGTGTGCGGGAGTCTAATTTCACAGCACAGTGATGATCAAACAGCAGCTCCGGGCTAAATCAAAACAGGAGATGGATGTGGACAGAACGCACACTTACATCATTAGTGTTGACGTGCCAGGCCATATCGCCGTATGAGACCAGCTGCCCGTTGACGTAGCAGCGGATTTCACTGTTCCTCCAGCGGTTGTAAATGTGTACAATGCTGATCATGTACCACTGCAGAGACCAACAGAGAAGAAAGGTATTATTATTGCGCTTTTAACCGTGAAGTGTCCCAGATTCACTCATGCTGATAAATATGCCAATGAAAAATTTATCTGAGACGTTAGAGAAATAGTTATTTGCATAATGACCAATTCAAGAGAATTAAGCACGATCTGTGGCTCACATTAAGCGTATATCTCTAGTGTGAGCTCTTTTTCATAGTTTGATTCCAGAAACAGCTTAACCTTCTTATGGTGACCTCTTCTACTGGACACATACATTTCAAAGAAACAGAGCAAGCACAGCATCTAAGGCAGTAAAAGGGTCTGATATATGAATAATAGATCAGACAGAAAGAGCAAAGCCGAGGCTGAAAACAAGGATGTAGACAGTGTGGTGGCACGAGTAAGAGACTAGACAAGCAATGGAGTTGTACAACGTGTCAAAACATTCTTAAGAAGTTTTTTTTATCTTTTTTCTTTTCTAGGCTTAGGTAAACTGTCAAAATAAACAGAGCCTCTGTTTATCCCCGTTAATCATTTTGAGAACCGACATACTCCTTTGGTTTGTTTGCCGTGGACTCAAAGTGAAACCTGCACTTGCATCTGTGTTCATGACAGATGACTTCGCCGCTAACATGGATACGATGGGTTTCAACAAGCTTTGACAAGCTCTCACTCCACAAGGTCATGCCATGGGTGAACAGCAGCCACTATTGGAAATCCTGTTAACCAGTTACAGCAAATGACACTTCTGGGTCAGATTCCTTCCACAACAATGCCACATAGTGTAAGGCTCATTGCTCAACCTGTCAAGTCCAACAGTGATCCAACTAAGCGTCAAGGTTTCCTTTTACAATGCTAATTATACTTCTCTGCACAAGATCTGCAGTCTGACAAGGACAAAGTGGCTTAACTCTCTTCTCATGGGTAAAGAGAGATGGGCCACCTCGGTCTTGCCTGCTGGAAGGAGATGGAATTAACCAGATCTCATGGCCGCCTCAATAATGGCTTAGAGAGAATGTGGTCACTAAATAGAAGCAAAAGTCTTGCCCTAGACAGTCATGTAGGGCTGGCTATCTGTCCTTTAAAACCACTCACTGGATGTAGAACATCCACCATCAGTTCTGTCACCACTAATAATGATTCCCTCATCAGAGCAATGCCACTCAGCAGCAGTAGACTGTCCTATGACTAACACCAGAGAATAACTGTGAAGGATCTCTGCCTTGACTGTCATCTTACAACATTGCCCAGTGCCCCACTCTCCCAGTTGTCAAGGCTCAACAGATTGGCCATCCTTCCATGTGTTAATGCAGTGCATATATCCTTTGTTTCCTCCAACCCATGCTGTATTCGCTGCATCATTCAGACACTACATTATCATTTGCAACACTCCGTGACACCAGAGAAACAAGCAATTCATCCGCACTGTACAGAGTCTCCAGAGCCCAATATTTGATTGACTGCAAGGGTTATGGTGCAGAGGAGCATTGCTGGGTCTCCTGAGTCATGCCATTCTAGACTCAGAGTTGCTCAGTGGTTAAGGTTCTGGTTTACTGATAATAAGGTCAGGGGTTCAAGCCCCAGCACAGCCAAGGTGCCACTGTTGGGCCTTTGAGCAAGGCTCATAACCCTGTCTTCTCCAGGGGCATCATATCATGGCTAATCCTGACCCCAAATTCCTAACAAGATGGGGTATGCAGAGAAAAGAATTTCACTTTAATATATAAATGGTAAATATGCACTTATATAGTGCTTTTATCCAAAGCGCTTTACACTGTGTCTCATTCACCCATTCACACACACACCAATGGTAGCAGAGCTGCCATGCAAGGCGCTAGCTTGCCATCGGGAGCAACTTGGGGTTCAGTGTCTTGCCCAAGGACACTTCGGCATGTGGAGTCACCCGGGCCGGGAATCGAACCGCCAACCCTACGATTAGTGGACAACCCACTCTACCAACTTGAAGCGAGAAAGGGTACTGTCTCATCTGTCCCCATTACTCCTCGAACTCCTATGATCCTCAGCACGTTTCCAAGTTACTGTACATGACTTAGTAACACGATCAAACATCTACAGTCCTTGAACACTTATTGTGAAGTCTTCCTCCAGATTTTGCTAGCACTGTTGCTGAGCCATTTGTATTCGTGTGTGTGTTTATTCTGGGTTCACCACCATTGGTATTTGATTACCCATTTTACCTTGCCCAGTTCTTGTATGTACTTCTTCTGCCTGTTTGTGAAATGCCATATGCTTTTGATTTGTTTGAGCTGAAGTCATTGAATAAAAGTGAAACCCACAGTTGTGTCTACCGACCCGATCTTTGCTGCAAATGAGGACACAGGGGTATCAATGAGTCTGGGCAATATTTCACCACACAAGGTTGTGCTACAAGAAAACAACAGCAGCTTTCCTCTTTGTGTGCCTCTACAGGAAACCTTGCTAACCTGGTAGACAATATGACACTTCTGGCTCAAGTTCAATGGTGATCTGATTTACAGTCGTGCTCAAAAATATAGTGTGCAAATGGAAGTGTATTTAAGTGTAAAATAAGGAAAAGCTACACCAAATATGTGTCAAAAAATAAAAATCTTTCTTGACCTCAATTATATTGTTGGATTGAGGATGGTATTCCTGTAGACAGAAACTGTCCCTGATGAAGACTAGAGGACAATTAACACAGACTGTGTATGGAAAAATTACCCGGTGTCTAACCTATATAACCTAGAGTATAAAGCCTTGAACAGTAATTCCCGAAAAGTATGAGGGCTTTGTAAAGAAGTGTTCTCTCATATTTGCCAGGTCCCTATCAGTACACTCCCAAGACATCAATAAGATTTTGCTGGTTATTTCACAGCTCAATGGGAGAACACTACAACCACAATGTACCACTACCAAATGGAACTACAGCAAACTTTTCCCCAGTTTCGGAGGTGTTTGCTAACCCCATTTCAGGAAAAGTTGCTGGTGATACTGGAGAGCCTCTACCGTTAAAGCAAAGGAAAGGTACAGCCATAGGTAATGCTCTAAGATTTGATATGCTTACCACCAAAAGTGGATGGAATAAGCCAGCACTAAAAACCCTTTTTTACCTACAAAGTGAACTATATAGTAGGTCTTCAAAAACCTTTTACGTCTAGCAGCTTCTCTTCTTCCTTAAGAAGATATACTCCATTGCATCAGTTTGTTCTCTGAGAACACGGGAACTTTCAATGTAATTTGTGTTTCCTCTTGAATGACAGCACAAGCATGTTTTTGGATGGACTCTGAGAAATCGTTTACCACATGAAGGCATTTTTGATTTGATGCCCAGATACACTTAGAGTCACTCTGCAACTGTGCATAGACGTAAGTGTATAAAATAGAAATATCCAGCTTTAACCGGACAGAAGCCAAGCGAAGTTAAATTAAAAACCTAATATAAGCATGCATATTTCAAATAAATCCAGAGGGTGTAAAAGGGTATCACATTAGTTTTAATCACATCCATTAAATTTACTTTTAATCACTTCCAAAGACCACTCACAGGATCTATTCACTTTGGGTCATACATTAATATGTTCATTCATTTGGCCAAAAGGTCCCCGTGGGGCACATTATGAATCAAAGAGGTGACCTGGTGAATTGGAGAGGAACTATTTCACTGGAGAGGAACCACTTAACTGTAAGAGTCCTGTGGAGTTGAACAGTTCAAAAGTTGCACCAAAATTTATCTGAGGAAGGTTCCAAAATTCATGTGTGGATAGTTCCTCATTTTCAGAGCTGGGTTACACAGATGCTCAAGTCCACTTTCTACGCTCCCAATGCATGTAGTTAACGCCTCCATGGTTGATATTTCTAGCATCCGAGACATTTTCTTTCGTAAAATGAAATATTTTTTTGTCGAAATTAACATCAAAAAAAGAGTGTAGTATACTTCCAGAAGATTATTACATGGATAGTCCTACTTGTTATTAACGTATTAATCACTGCATATTCATCGCTAATTTAACAAAGACTACGTTTACATGGACAGCAATAATCTAATTATTGATCTTATTCTGAATAAGACAATATTCTGATTAAGGTGTTTACATGAGTCACTTGTAGAATATTCCCTTCATGTTCAGGTTTTACGTGTTATAGAACATAGATCGATTAACGGCACACATCATCACGTCACCGCGCCACGCCGTGCGACGTCCCTCCAGAATTTCGCGTATCGACATACAGTTGGTCTTCGTTATGGGACCGTATACAGTTCTGGGTGTTTTTATATAAAATTTTTACAAACACTTCAAGCGCGGTTAATTATTTGTCATGCTGTACGTGCAAATAGACGACTGATTGAAGCCGTGGGCTGCGTCCCAAACCGCGTACTTATCTACTATATAGTAGCTGAGTTACATGTATAGGAGGTGAGTACGCGGTTTCAGATGCAGCCGTGCTCTCGTTTGCCATCAAAGGGTTGAGCGCTGCCGTGTGCGTACGTGTCCTGTCGCACAATGCGGTGAAAACTCCGTGATTAAAGTGTGTACGTGTCTGTAACACACATCGATGATGCGACTAAAACAGGAAATACTCCACACGTCTTCATTCCATCTGTGTTTACTTCGAGTACGACTTTAATCGGATTAAGGTCATCAATAATCTGTGTTTACACGCTAGTTTCTTAATCAGAGTATCGTCTAAATTGGATTCATATCGGATTATTGTTGTCCATGTAAACGTACTGACTGTGGCTTCCAACGTACATTCCATTATATACAGCACATAAAACAGCACTATTTTTGTTTTTTGGACAGTCACTATATATTGTTGTAAAGACATGTCACAATGTTCTCAAAGTTTGTTTTCCTGTTAAAAAACAAACAATGTCAATTATATCGTGACCTTCAAGATTCTAAACCTTGTGGTTAGCTAAATGTACAAAAGGCAAAGCTAACTGATGCGATTGTGTATATATATATATATATATATATATATATATATATATATATATATATGTGTGTGTGTGTGTGTGTGTGTGTGTGTGTGTGTGTGTTGCTTTTACCTAGAAATACAAAATCATGACTGCAAGCCTTCAGATAAATATTTACCTTCCTCGGCTGGAAGTCGTACTTCACGCAGTGCTGGAAGCCTTTTCCTTTGGATTTGAGTGATGTCACGATCAAGCAATTACCCACAAAATGAGCTGAATAACCAACACCTTTACAGGTCCGAAAGCTACAGAGGGAGAGAGAGAGAGAGAGAGAGAGAGAGAGAGAAATACAACCTTAACACATTAAAATCCCTTCATTAAATAGCAACAATATCACTTTGTACTAGATTACCACTGAGAGCAACATTATCTGTAAAAGTCAAAATAATTAGATTGCTAATGATTTGGTAAAGCCCCAAGGTAAAGCACCCACACCTTTTCACTACATCACCCACGTGTGTTTCAATTATTGATCTTGTCAGCTGCTGCTGCTGCTGCTGGAATTTCCAATCTTTCCATTTTCCAAATGCTAATATATGCGTCTTTAAGCTCCAGTGCCAGATGCATTCAATTCGCCCCTTCGCAGTGATTCATGATCCACAGAGCAAACAGCTTGTTTGACCAGGCTTACGAGTTTTATACTGAATATTAGCACAGGGAAAAATAATAAATCCTTCGCACTGAACAATTCTGAATGGATACACAAAATGTCATGTCACCGAAAGCCAGCGACCCCATTTCCCAGAATGCTCCAATAACTACAGACATGGCCGAAGACAAATACACGTCCCATACACTCTCACGGACACATTCCCCGGAGTTCTAATTAGAGACCTGTTCCTGAATCCTACTGACAATCACACCTCACTACATAAGAGACTCTCACACACACAGCAAAGTGCGAAGTATTACGCTCAGTTGCCTTTTGTTTCCGTCATTACCAAGCCCTGATACCGTCTTTGTATATCTTTGTTGACCATGTTCACGTTCCCCGAACTTGTCTCTTTGCCTCGCCAGGTTCGGACTGTTTGCCTGATCGATTGACCCTTGTATTGATTTCTGCCTGATCCTTTGGACTTCTTATTGTATTAAACCACCCTACCTGCACTTGCTTCCATCTGTGCCTCTATTACGTGCCAACTGGACTTTTACATAGGCACTATTTATTCATATAAAAATGTCAAATATTAAATATATTTTTTTAAATATAAAAAAGGCATACCAATATTTGGATTTGCTGAGATTTGGACAAATATTGACAAAATATACACAAAGAACTAAAGAGGGAAAAACAGAACAACAATAGAGCTCAAAAACATGGATTTCATGTAGATTTAAATGTAAAAATCATTTAGCTCAGTTAGAGAGCGGAGAAAAACGCGTCTAATCAGCAGGACTCAGATTTCATTTGTCCCATTCATTAAGAATAATAATGAACCTGCCTTTCGAGCGATTTAAAAGCGAGGGGGATAAAGACGGAAAAACGCCAACGACAATAGTGTGTTTGTATATATACAATCCTGTTATTCGTCACTGACACGGTCCTCTCCACATATTTTTGTCTTGAAGGCAGATATTGGATATTGGACAGATAACAATGTCTTTTTATTGCCCATTTCAGTCAGAGACCAGACTGGGCTAATAACAAGCCTCTATGAGCTCCTGTGCTCGTTCAGTGTGCTCACTAGGAAAGTGCTAAAAACAGTCCTTCTTTGTATCTGTGGCATGCTGGGCTGAGAAAATGACAAATGTGTTGCTGCTTATGCTGCCCGGCAATTTTCTAGAGAGACTACATTGTAATTGGCAGCAAAACAACAGCATAAAAAAAAAATAAACAAATAAATAAAAATACTGACTCCTGACTGATCTGCACTTTAGATGGCTGCTAAGCACTGAACCCGGCTCAGTAGTCTTTGGTTAAGGGTGCAACATCCATCGACCCCCCCACCCCCACCCCCCCCCCCCACTCCCACCCTGCTGTGACTCAGTCGCTCCTACAAGATTTAATCAAAACGCTGCAAACAGGATCTACTGTAATCTGCCAAAACAGCAGGAGGCTGCATCAAGTGTCACTTAAATATAAACCTGCAGTAAACACAGTAAAAATCTCTGAGGAAAATTTTTTACAGTAGACAACGATTATGGAGTCTTCAATCAAATGGCTGTGTTTTCTCATGTACTAGTCACGCAACTAAGAGGGAAAAGACGTGGTCTAGACACAGACGAGTCACCGTACCCCTCGGTATTCCTTTAAACATGGAAGAAATGAAGAATAACAAACATGGTGACATGCTGTTTTAGGAAAACAACCAACGGGGTGATGAAGCTGACGTCCGTTACCCCTCTGAAGGTAAATACTTTCCTATAACGGCACACCGGGAAATGTTTTATTACTCTTATACAACAGTAATTTGTATTTAAAAGACTCAACTACTTTTTACTTATAGCACGTACTTTACTCCTCTGTCCTGAAGACCTTCAAATGTCAGAAAACCTAAAGTTGCAGCTTTAACTCTGATACTGAAAGCGCTGATACTGGAGACTCCTTCCATAAATATTACGCGGACATCTCCTTACAGAAAACTTTGCCGTATCAGCGGTTATACACATTGCTGATGCATTTACAAGAGCATCCCTGTGAATCAGCTGTTCCTGTAATACATGGTGTGTTTTATTACTAGCATTAGCATGGCCTTTTTTAAGGCTTTAGTTTTTAACGTCACTGGTATTCCGCTTCAAAAGTTTGCATTGCTATCAAAATCGACGGACTGCGATGCTCATTCACACATTCAGTGGTTGCTCTAGTCATGTGGGTTGCGCTATTGAAATGAGCTATTATTTTGCTAATAAATAGTGCACCACCCGCTGCACCACTCACATCAGCATTTACTACTTTTTTTTGTTTCCAAATCAGAAACATACAGGTATGTAAAAATGCTACGTATATACATGTATACTCTCCTGTTAGCACTACACACAGTCACCATATGCTTAAACATTGTGAGAGAGAGAGAGAAAAAAAAAGATGCTAGTCAGACGCTAGCTCGCAGCCACCGAACGTGCAACGGTGCAAACAAGATCTAACTAAATCAGACACTAAATCAGAAAAGGATAATGACTACGGCCAGGTTTCCCCTGTGTAGGAATGTACAGTCATATAATTGTTTTGTATATGCATTAATGCACTTACTGTAAATAGCTACCTAGCTAGCTGCCAATGCTAATGGATTTAGCTTATGGATGTATGAATTGACCAGCCCTGATATCATTTTCTGATACATTCAGAGGAAAATAAAACGTGACAAAAGCCCAATTGTAACTCAGTAATTGTTATATTGTATATACTGTATAAAGTGGCATGGATGATTAAGGCCTATTTACCAATGTAGCATAAATTGCCAGGGCAGAAGCTAACCCTAACTGGCTGTATAATGAGCAAACGAGTTAAAGCAGAGAAAACGTCAAACTGTGCAGGGAACTAGGTACCGATTTACTGAAGCTGGGAATCTCTTACCTACGACTTAATTAAATTGCACTCAAATATATTTGAAAAAAAAAATGATATAATCAACAGATTTGCATTCCGAACTGGTTCCGGGAAACTTGTTTACAGAGATCTTCTGGGCCGCGATCACTGCTCAGGGCCTCTGTGGGGTTTTTTTTTTTTTTCTTTTCTTTTCATTTTTTGTAAATTGCTTCAATATAAGAGAGAGACAGCTCTGAAACAAGATTAGCGTGGCACATCAACACCACACGGACCTTTCGGCTTGTCAAGTGCATGAATACAAATGGGTTTTTACAGAGGCCATATGGGGTTATGCATAAAGTTTACATACACAAAGTTACAGCAATGACGGAATACTTTAGCTAACTTCAGAATGGCTAATAGATCCAGCACGTGAAGCTTTTCTTTCACCCCCCCTTCACACCCCCCCCACACACACACACACACACACTTCAAATGCTTTTATATCCACATACCCTCCAGTCCCCACCACACACACTTCTCTGCTCCCTAAGGTTTTACTTCATGCATCCTGGGACTTCTGCTGATAAAACACAAAGCTCCCAGGCTATTTATGCAGGCGTTAATTAACTCACAAGTCTCTACACAGAGCATTCTTTCACTCCTGCAGTTAATATACTCTCTCCCTGCGGAGATCCACCTCGGAATCCAGAACGTTCCACCCACCTCGGATTCGTGCTCGTATTCGTTTCATCAGCAAACTAAATGTTAACTAATCCTCCACATCATGTATACGCGTTAACGAGGCTCGTTCTGTACAGCGGGGAGCAGGAGTTTAAGGACATCGATGTCTGACAATGGAATAAAGCCATTTCGTACTTTAATCCTCTTAAACAGCCCAGCTGCTTATGTTTATTCTAGTCCTTTAATCATCACGCAGACGCGTAAAGGTAAACAACTCACCAGTAAAGGTAGGGCTTGTCTTTGTCCACGTTGATGTTGTTAAGGGGATCCATGCGGAACCACGTGTTAAGACTGAAGCCGTTCTGGTAAGGCCACTTGGCGATGGGAGGTAAAGCAATCGCCTGGTGTAAAGAGAACATGTGAGATCATTATTGTTTTAGACAACACGGGACGTGCTTTGGGTTTGTCCTTAATATGCGACATTTTCATGGTTTATCTTATTGGATAGGAGCGATAGTAAAGTCTAGACCAAAGTTCCAGTACTATACATTGTGTCTATATTTCGCTCATTTAGCAAAATCTAATACACAGGGCTGGGAAATATGTCAACGTCGTAAATAAAGAACAATCGTATCAGGGTATGCTGTCAGGCGTGCGATACGAAGCGGAGTTACTTTTACCAAGTTGATTCGTTTGTAGTAATCAGGTTACCAAGAAACTACGGAAGATTTCTCCATGGTGGAACATTTACTGACATTGGAGACTCCTTCCATAAATGGTCATATCAACATTTATACAGTTTGTGCTGTTACATACCAGGGCTTTTTAACAACCATTTATTAGTAGCATCAGATTATGTGGAGCTTCTGTCATTCAAATTACCCATTACTGTAGAAAAAAAAATGCTAACGTATTGGTCTGAGTGCTTCTGCCTTAACGTTCAAAGATTTACTGTTCACCTCTCAGTGGCTGACATATTGGTATAGTCATTTCATACAGTATGTCATCTCATTTCCATTAACAAACACAAATCCTCTTGCTACTCGAGGTGTACCTCAAGGCTCCGCAACTGGTCCACACCTGTTTCTATGTTTTTCACTGTCACAGCCATAGTTTTTTACTACCACACAGATGGCATGGCACACGGCACTCTAACAGCAGCATATCTAATGTAGTGCTGTTCCTACCATCCTTGTGAGTCCAAGGTTCGTATGGCTACTAACTACTTTACAGTCAATGGAGATAAAACAGGTGTTCTTCTAGTCAGTCCCAAAGTTTGAACATCTAAACAGTAAACTCTGACGGAATTATATTGCAAACCATCCCAAACCTAACCTTGGCATCATCATTTTCGACTCATCACTCATCTTAAAATCCCATATAAATTCTCTTACCAAGCCACACTTCACTTCTGTAATATTGCAAAGCTGTAGCCTACGCACACCCCCCTACACCATACCTTTATAACCTCCCGCCTCGATTATTTCAATACTTTCTCTACTCTCCTTCCTGCCAAAACAATCTCAAGACTCCCAATACTTCCCGAATTGAGCTTCGCACGTAGTTTAAATGATCTGCTCATATCGCACCCAGTCCCACAACTACCGGGTTATTACTGTATACCCAGAGCTAGATTTAGACAAGACAAACATGTTTTAGATCTAAAATATGGACAGAACTAAAATATTAATAACAGACAGAATATCGACATCTTTAATAATATCACAGACCGATCCAAAGGGGGTGGAAAAATTGGGAAAGCAGTTTTAAATGCAGGACGATGACAGGAGTTATCAATGCGCTCGTTTCAATACGTCGCATGGCTTTTATACAGTGTTTTAATTTCTCATTATTTCTTCCATATATGAAAATCAAAACCAGAACGACTAGTAATTCTGAGAGTTCTTTACAGACAAGACTCTAATAATAATAATAATAATAATAATAATAATAATAATAATAATAATGCCAGAGTGAAAAGCAATCATAGTGGTGATAAACCTGAAATACAATACACCAAAAGTATTATTTTTCTTTAATGACATGCAGGAAACATTACATGCTGAAAAGCAAGACCACTCTGTAATCTCTTCATCGTTTCTTCATTCGTTCTCATTCTGAGCCCCGACTCATCAGACCGTTCAGAATTACTACAATAACATGATACGTGTTTATCAAACTAGGGCCTGGGAGTCACGTTATTAAATCTCTTAGACTAACATACTGTAGCTCTTTCCTTGCACAGAGAGTCAAGCATTTGTGGTAACAAAGAATATAGCAGGGACTTTTGTGTTCAGCTGCAGAAGGTAACTGATGATCAATGCTCCACTCACTGCGGCACTACGACCCGGAAAGTTGAAGAAAGCGTCCGGTCCGTGTCTCTGTGGCATCTGATTCAGGACCGTAAGCAGCTTCACCGCGTGTCTTGGCTGCACACAGTGCATACAGCAGAGAAGGTTTAACAAGCGTGTGATTACTACTGTAACTATACACATCGCCATCACTATAGACATTACTACCTAGGCAGAATAAATCAGTACGTTTACATGGAGAACAATAATCCGATACGAACCCGATTAAGATGATACTCTGATTAAGAAACGAGCATGTGAACAGAGATTATTGATGACCTTAATCCGATTAAAGTCATACTCGAAGTAAACACAAGTGGAATGAAGACGTGTGGAGTATTTCCTGTTTTAGTCGCATCATCGACGTGCGTTACAGACACGTACACACCTTTAATCACACTGTTAACGTCGTGTGGGAGTTTTCACCGCATTGTGCGACAGGACACGTACACACACGGCAACGCTCGACCGTTTAACGGCAAACGAGAGAGCACGGCTGCGTCCCAAACCGCGTACTTACCTACTATACATGTATCTCGGCTACTATATAGACGGTAAGTACGCGGTTCGGGACGCGGCCCTCGGCTTCAAGCAGTCGTCTATTTGCACGTACATCATGATAAATAATTAACCGCGCTTGAAGCGTTCGTAAAATGAAAATTAAAAACACGCAGAACTGTATACGAAGACCAACTGCATGTCGATACGTGAAATTCTGGAGGGACGTCGGACGGCGTGGCGCGGGGACGTAATGACGTGTGACGTTAATCGATCTATGTTCTATAACACGTAACACAGGAACCTGAAAGGAGTACTCTAAAAGCGACTCATGTAAACACCTTAATCAGAATATTGTCTTATTCCGAATAAGGTCCATAATTAGATTATTGCTGTCCATGTAAACGTAGTCAATGTTGACATGTTTCACTCCCAGAAATAAAGGTGCTAAAGCGTCATCTGTAATTATTTAATATGCAAATATTTGAAGGACCTTTTGGTCTGTTTATTTCTGACAGTGTACACTTTCTGGAAACTCTCATTTGACACCCTACACCCAGAACAACTCTGGTCTTACTGATGAAGCACTCAGACTGATGAAGTACTCCACTCTGTTTAGAAAGTGATCGCTGTGCCGTCGACGTCTTCACTATAGCGGGTACCGGCATCAATACTCTGTCAATAGCGCTCGCTCTGACACAAACAGGAAGTCGATATCAGCACGAGCCGCAATCGTTCGCTAGCCGGGTTGCTCTGCACACCCACGAGATTGTCACTAACTGACCGAGGAAAATCTGATCTTACCCACAATCCTCCTTCTCCTCTGAGCATACTGAACAGCAGCTTTAGCTCCTTCACAGTGATACTGTAGCTGGCCAGAACTCCCAGCATGTCCACCAACAGATCTGATAACATGAGAGAGAGATAGACAGAGAGAGCGAGAGATGATGCTGCTCATTTCGACAACTTTGTTTCCTTTCCTCGCATCCCTTTGCGCCATCTGAGGACGTGAGGAAATTGTACCAGGAAAGGAAACAAGAACGCAACGGCTTGCCGTTAAACGCATCGTGTGACCGTTATAACATTCCAGACACTATTACTAACCTTGAAGTAGAAGTAGTCCTGGTAATTAAAGTAACAGCTCAACAACAGTTCAAATCAACCCCTTTAATCCCAGTTAAGTTACCTTTCATCAGCTAAAAAAAAGGGCACACTTCTGTTACGATCTCACTTTAATTCGGTCCAAACTCTATTTTTGTTCAAAATATACTTGGGATAATCTACGCATCATTTTGCACGGTCCAGTTTCGGTGATCCTGTGCACACCGCAGTCTCAGATTCATGTTCATGGCTGACAGGATGTGGTCTTCTGCCCTTGTAGCCCATCCACCTCAAAGTTAGGCCTGCTGTGTGTTCTGAAATGCTTTTCTGCTCACCGTGTTTGTTAAGAGTGCTTATTTGAGTGACCATGACCTTCCTGTAAGCTCAAACCCATTACTTCACAAAGTCAGCGAGACCCCCCCCATTCTGATGTCTGATGTGAACATTAACTGAAGCTCTTGACCTGGATCTGTATGATTTTATGCACCTCAAGTCTGGCTGATTGCATGAATAAGCAGTCGTTCCTATCAAAGCGGCCGGTGAGTGTATACCCAACAGATATATTAGCAGTGACCAGACTGTATATTCATTTCAGCTTGATTCGTGAGTGGCACGTCATTTATAATCATACTATATTTTGTGAAAGGACACAGTCAAGAATTTTCCATGGGTCAAAACCCAGAGCTGCTGCATCAGAAAATCACAGTGCTGCAAGAAAAAATAAAGAAATAAAAGAAAAACGATGACGAGGAAATGCCACGACGTGGAAAATATGCACATCAATTACAGAGGAAGAATGGGGGGGCATCAGTATTTGTCATTCATAAACGGCAGGGTAAATGTAATATTCCTCTAAACTGCCGTTCAATCTTATTATGAAACAGTCTGCGATTAATGAGACCTCTCGTCTAATCTCTCTCTCTTTCCGTCCCTAAGCCTATGTCCATAATGTCCCTTATCATCACCCTAATCCACATTTCTACCCTCTCTCTCTCTATCTCTCTTGCTCTGTCCGTCTCTCTCTCTCTCGCTCCCTCTCACACACACACACACACGTACGTCTCTAATGCTAGCACAGGCTTTCCTAAACAAACACATCTCAGTGCCTTTGCTTATATCCCCTGCCTGCTGTTCAGAAAAGCTTTTCTTCGGTTATCTCCGACCTTATATTCAGTCAAGTTCAAAACAACACCTTATTTTATTTATGGCGTCACATGGGCAGGAAGCTAGGATTAGAGAAGACACTATGCAGGAAGCCATCTCTGTCCCGGCACGGCTTATAATTCCGGTTAATAAAAAGCAGGTCCCTTTCATCCATATCGCTCGTATTAATGTAATAATAATAATAATAATAATAATAATAATAATAAATGAATTCACTATTTCATCAACTGGAGGACTGTGTGTATGTAATGTGCACCACTTTATAGGAACGCCTGTACACATGCTCATTCATGCAATAACCCAATCAGCCAATCATGTGGCATGCAGATGCGGGTCAAGGGCTTCATTTAATGTCCGTGTTAAAAAATCAGACCGCAGGAAAGTAATTCAGATCTTAGTGCCTTTGACCATGGCATCGTTGTTGGTACCAGATTGCTGGTTTGAGTATTTCAGAAACTGCCCATCTCCTGGGATTTTCACGCACAATGGTCTCTGGAAATGCCGTGTTGATAAGAGAGGTCAGAGAAGAACGGCCAGACCGGTTTGAGCTGACAGGAAGGCTACAGTAACTCAAATATCCACTCTTTTCAACTGTGGTGTTCAGAAAAGCATCTTAGAACGCACAACATAACAAACCTTGAGTTCCGGGACTACAAGAGCTGAAGACCGCGTCAGATTCCAGACCTGTTAGCTAAGAAAAGGAATCTGATGCTACACCAACCTGGACAGTTGATTGGATAAACGCTGGCTGGTCTGATGAGTCTATGCATATATTACGGGTGAGAATTTGGTGTGAAAAGCGTGACTCGACAGTTCAGGCTGCTGGCGGCGGTGTAATGGTATATGGGGACGTATTCTTGGCACATTCTGAGCCCCTTTATACCAATGATGTGGCAATCGTTTGAATTCCACTACATTACTGACTGTGTCCATCCCTTTATGGCTACAATTTACGCATCGTATAATGGCTATGCCCAGTACGACGATCAATTGCCATCAAGCATTATTATTACGCCATTTATAACATTTTCTGAATGGACTTCCTGTCGCAATTGTAAAAAAGTGTCAAGACGTACCTGCGATCATGTCATCGACGGAGCTCATTTTGAGCAGCACGAGCTGGATCAGGCCCACCTCGGTGCAGGTCTGCAGGTTGCGCATGCTCTTGCGCAGGATGGCCGTGTACATGCTCCAGATCTCGGCTTGGCACGTCACCTGGCAGTGCTCGAGAAGCTCCACCATGCATACGATGCTTTCTGCATCCTGGATGATGAAATTCATCTCCAGGTCGAACTCACCCCCTACCAACTGCGGAACAAACGAGGAGGAGATCAGTGCACCAGAACCGAGCGAAGAACAAGAGCAGTCAGGTGTTGATTAGCGCTCTAACGGGTCTCTCCGAGTGACAAAAATGGATCATATCATATAGCATATGATGTCCTGGTCATGTCAGGATGAAGATATTCAACTGCCATTTCTGGTCAACCATAACAATGATGATTAGTGAAGCTCGTAAATAATAAGGCATGATTTTATTCTTGTAGTTCACCAAGCATGAAATTGACCACCTTATTCCTTCCCTGAGACACAAAGTAGCCCTGAGCTTTCTTTACCCATGAGCAGCAAGGCAGGCTAGTGGAAAATAGGCTGTGAAATCTTGCAGTAACATTAGCATGATAAACAGACAGCGGTCTTGCCAGAATTGGCAGCTCTGTCGAGCTTGGAGGACGGCGACGTCGTGGAACCGCTGGTGTTATTATTCTTCTCCCCACCGCTCAGCTGCCGAAGATGAGGCTGATTCTTCGCTACATCAGCAGTTCGCCTATATGATTTGACTGACAGAAGCCTTTTCACCGTACTCATGTCTAGCTACAGAATAGCTGAGGAGTGTTCTGACTAAAAAAAGTACATAATGATTTATCATTCAGTACGTTTACACGAACAACAATAATCCGATACGAACCCGATTAAGACGATACTCTGATTACGAAACGAGCATGTAAACACAGATTATTGATGACCTTAATCTGATTAAAGTCATACTCGGAGTAAACACAGATGTAATGAAGACGTGTGGAGTATTTCCTGTTTTAGTCGCATCATCGACGTGCGTTTCAGACACGTACACACCTTAATCACACTGTTAACGTCGGGTGGGAGTTTTCACCACATTGTGCGACAGGACACGTACACACACGGCAACGCTCGACCGTTTAACGGCAAACGAGAGAGCACGGCTGCGTCCCAAACCGCGTACTTAAATACAATATAGTCGATTAAATACTTGTATATATTAGGAGAAAGACACGTATTTCAGCTACTATATAGTAAGCGAGATGCATGTATAAAGTATGTGAAATACATGTATCTCAGCTACCATATAGACGGTAAGTACACGGTTCGGGACGCAGCCCACGGCTTCAATCAGTCGTCTATTTGCACGTACAGCATGATAAATAATTAACCGCACTTGAAGCGTTCGTAAAATTTAAAAGAAAAACACCCAGAACTGTATACGGTCCCATAACGAAGACCAAGTGTATGTCGATACGTGAAATTCTGGAGGGAACGTCGGGCGGCGTGGCGCGGGGACGTAATGACGTGTGGCGTTAATCGATCTGTGTTCTAGAACATATCAAACGGGTACATGAAAGGAGTATTCTAAAAGCGACTCATGTAAACACCTTAATCAGAATATTGTCTTATTCCGAATAAGGTCCATAATTAGATTTCTGCTGTCCGTGTAAACGTAGTCAATGTGACAGATATTGAAAACTGAAGCTGCAGTGGAGGACCGTCTGCAACATGTGGATCAACCCTTGAATAGCGACCTAGCATTTATTGGCATGCTTCATAAAAACGAGCAAAAGATACAATAATAATGTTTATGCATGTATAATAATATATTCCCCCATCTAACTTTTGGAGGTCTCTACAACTTCACGGTTCAATTGTGACCCCAGGTTTGCATTTTTAGGCTTCAATACACAGCATACAGTACAATCTTGCTTTTCTGACTGCCTGAATGAATCCTTCACGCAGGAAGCCTGGCATCTGTCCTGCACTATGACCAGCACAAAAACCTGGCAGGAAGGTTTTCCTTTTTTTTTTTTTTTAAATCGATTTTTAGTCAGAAACACGTTTTTAGCCAAAAGCTGCAATGGTGCCGGAGAAACTTTTATCTCTAAAAACAGCTCGTGCCTTTATAACCTACTGAGCCACGGTACGTCTGGCTGCGCTTCTCATTTTAAAGGCCACCTTGACATTGGTGAAGAGAACAAAACGCACAATTCTACATCGCCTCTTATTAGGCGTCTACTATAATATATAGGCCAAGACTTTGTATGACTGAAAGAAAAAAGTAGGAAAAACACTTTCAGGAAGAAGTAAAAGGTGCTTCAGTGTCCAAACACTGCCTACTAATATCTACTCTAAGGGTTGCCAAATATGTTGTTCTATTACTTCATTACATAACATAGGGATCAGTTACAGCTCGTCACAATAATAATAAGAAGAAGAAGAGAAGAAGAGGAAGAAATTTTATTTATGCTGCATTTTCATTTTGAGGTAAATCTCAACGTGCTACAAGACAACCTATCAAACTAAAGCATTTGTGATTGTTTTGTTATTTGAATCATTTCATACATCATGGTCACTACAGTGGACAGCTATTCAAGAGACGTTTTCTTTCTGTTCCAAAGATTTCAGCCAGTAGACTGCACACTAATTCTTCGTTTGAACGAGTGCAGTCCACTGGAGTGGACACTTACCATAACGTTTTTGAAAAATGTACGTAAAAGTAAAATGAATGTAAAAAAAATAAATAAATAAAATAATAATAATAAATCTAATTTATGCCTAAAGAAGCGTAGAAAAAAGAAAAAAAAAAACACAGAGGGAATAAAAACCCTCGATCAGGATTTCATAATTCATGCATGAAAAGGTTAAGTGTTTCAAGGCCATAATCTTGTCATATCTGTTCTTAAAAGCAAGACAAAGACTTCCCATCAGCCATTACTTAAACCACACAAAACGTGCAGTTGTCATCTGTCCCTTTGCGTAATTTACACTTTGCTTGAACGACGTGCGTTTAGTTTATTTACTTCTAGCATTTTTTTAATGAAATTTCTCACTAACTGCTAATGATGGGTCATGGATGTGTCAGAGAAGAGGGCTTAAAGAAACTAGCTCCAATAAACGTGAAGTCTTTTGGACATTTCACTCTGTCAAGACTGCATAACTCTACAGTCTGGGCTAGAACGAAATCAGCCCCAGCCTCACTTCTTCACACCGGAGCTATGCATCTTTACTTTTACTCTTGGTGGTAGTACTATTACGGTTTCCAAAAGAAGTAATAAATGATCAAAAGATGTGTGTTAACACCAAATAAGGCGATGTCGATGGCAAAAACTGATCATCGCACAGCTAGCCCACTAAATATACCAGTGAGCGCTATATAGAGATCAATTTACTTTTTGTCCGTCCATCCATCCATCCATCCATCTTCTACCGCTTACTCCTTCTTCAGGGGGAACCTGGAGTCTATCCCAGGGAGCATCGGGCACAAGGCGGGGTACACCCTGGACAGGGTGCCAGTCCATCACAGGGCACAATCACATACACACTCACACACCCATTCATACACTACGGACACTTTAGACACGCCCATCAGACTACCATGCATGTGTTTGGACTGGGAAGGAAACGGAGTACCGGAGGAACCGAGCGCGCAGGGGAGAACATGCAAACTCCACACACACACACACACACAGGGCCGCGGTGGAAATCAAACCCCCGACCCTGGAGGTGTGACATTATATAAAAAAAACAAACTATATAAAAATTTTATATTTTTACATGCTTACATATCAGGTTTTCACTTGAAATTGCAGCTGATTTCCGTCAAGGAAAGTTTTTAAGCTGCTTCCATTTAAAAGGTAAGATGAAATCCATCTGTAAATAAAAAAATAACCCTGTTAAATGAATCTGTTTGGATTACTGATTTTTATTTTTTTTACGCTGTGTTTAAACATATCTGCTGCGATGCAAATCAGATCAACAAATCCTCGATGATCTCGAAACTCATTTTAACAGAATAACCCACCCTTAGAACGTACCCCACGGCTCCTGTCGCGAGATTGAATCCCTCTGAATCAGTATAATTAAACAATAAACACGGCCTTACATTTCTGATTCAAAGTGAACTTGTAATGCAATTTCGTGACACATCATCTCCCTCTAAACCTAAAAGTAATTGCTTTACAATGAAGAGCCGAGTCTGAGGACGCATTTTTCAGACCGGGTTCGGTGAAGTGGAACAGCGGATCAGAGTGGAAACCAAGCGTTGTCCTCGATGCAGAATCGTATCCCGACCCTACATTCCGGCAGTTAATTAGATTTGCAATGTAAAGCAAAAATAAATAAATAAATCAAAAAGTCTTTAATTAATCTCATATTTTCCAGTGTTTGCTTTTTGTAATGAAAACTTTTATTCAATCTGAACGTAAATATATTTACATTAGAAGCAAAAACGGTGTGAAAGTTTGCGTCTCCGTGGTTTGTAAACGCGGAAATGAGGAAAACGCACCGGTTTTTTAATAAAAATTGAAATTGTCATTGCCCTCAACCCTCTCTTACCCTCTCCAGATGTAGTCTAATTGCATACTTTGGGTTGTTAGTACTAAAATCAGTAGAACTACAGCTGTCTGGAAAGGTGTATTTGAACTCGCCGATATTAACCGAGACCGCCTGGAAGCCCCGCCGCTTTCCTCCCACCTCACATGCTCTGAGCTTCTACGCCGAGCTCGCTTTCTGGCGGAGAAGGTTTCGAGTTCATTAATATGAAATGAACCGCTTCAACGTACGTCGCGAACATTATACACTCGTGTACTTAACTTCAGTTAACTATATTTATTAGGGATGGCTCCAAGCATCAAAAAAAAAAAAAAAAAACGGTGAAAAGCAGCCCTTTTGTAAGAGAAAGACGAACAAAGTCTACAACAAAGTGTCAAATTGAACGCGTTACAAATAATGTTCCTCATGATGACGACTAGAAATTGATTGAACATCGTTTCTTGTCCTCCTTCTCACGTGGAAACCCTTCGAGAAGCAAGTCGACGGTGTAAACGTCGGCCGTCTGACGTCCGTGCGGCGTGTAAAAGAATTCTATAGAAAATATACTGTGTTTGTTTGTTTGCTCTGCATTACTGCGGAATCACGGAAAAATCCACCATCCAGCCGAGTTTCCGAGATCGCCGCTGACAACAAGCAGCTCTACTGCCTCTTGCACTCGTTCTGCCTTTTCTCATTTATCATTTCCTCCCCCAGCCAAACCAATACAGCTTTAACTTGCTAGCGGGAATTAGTCTAAATAGTTGACTGTGTAACGATGAGCTGTATGGTGGGGCTGGATGACGGGATGTCTGTTTGCTTTTAGTGTAGGTGATATAACCCGCTGCGACGCTACAGCGTTAGAAAAGAGCAGCGCGTCTGGAAAGATTGCAGTTTGTCGACTGCTTCCTGCTGCGCCTCCACTTTTACCAGCTTTCACACGTCTAAAACGAGATCCCGAAATAAAAGAACCGTAATCGATTTACAGAAAGATTAGGGTTGAGATAAATAATAGGGTCTAGAGTCGCCTATAATGCGGGCTTTACAGATTGAGTGGTTATCAGAAGGCCACTTTCTCCACAGCGTCTTCATTAACGCCAGTGTTCAGAAGCAGGGCCACTGCATTCTGAACTAATGAGCTTAATTACATGCCTGCTTCCAAGGACTAATTTGCTCCTATTGTGTTAGGAGAGCTGAATGGAGATGCAGGATCGAGGATGGGATGAAGCGAGGTGTGCAAGACCTGCCGCTTCAAAGAGCTGTAATCTTTCATTTGGCTATTAAACACGGTACGATTCCTTCCTTAAGGCCTTTGGGTCATTTGGATATTCAGAAATAAATAAATAAATAAATAAATAAAACGTCTCTATGTTCAATACGGACTCAGAGTAAGAGTCTGTAAGTAAGAGAAGCTCTGGTCTGTTGTTCCCACTCTCTCTGAATTTATGTTGCACAATATATCATTTGTGAATCGTTATTGGGTTTCGTGATACTGACACTGCAATAGGTTGAAATATGAAAATGAGCCTGATCGATCTCAGAAGATATCACCACATCAGACCCGAGGCCGTTTGCGGGCAGAATCGGAAGACAGATGGCTCTGAAAACAAACAGGTAAAATTTGAGTATGTATCGAAGCTCTCTGCTCTTCTTGGTTTAACTTCGCACACCTACGTCCTGTTTTATACTCAAGTTTCATACTGTATTCAGGTGGTTTACTAGCGTATGCATATAATATAATAAGATTAATGAATGTCACAATATATTCAGTGTGAGCTTCTGCAGGGGGCAAACATCGTGTCAGGCTGACACAGGTTAGCTACCTGGCTAGCATAAGCAGTAAAAGAAATGATGAATATTACTTTAGAATCCTCTCAGAAATAGTGACAAGTTCGCTAGCTGGTTGGTGTTAGCAGTGAAGATTTGCAAATTTGCAAATCTAAAAAGCCTCCCAGAAATCCTGTCAGGTTACTTCACATATAGTGAGATGATTAGCAGCGGAGAAGGTTGTCAATTTCACCAAAAACACTAATAAATCTAAATCCTGCATTGGCTAGTTGGCCAGCATTAGCAGCTTATTTCATTTTAGCTCGATGATTAGCATTAGCACGGCGCATTATAAATACTGCTTTAAAATCCTCACAGAAATGTTAGATTAGCTTATATTTGATAGCTGGACTGGACAAATCACAAGCCTTGGCACTCGGGTACAAGCAGTTTTAAATGTCTGTTCTATTCTTCTTTTTTTTTTTTTTTTTTTAATTCATAGTTGCCCAGCGGACAAATACAACGATAATAACATGTCGTTTTCATTTGGTGTGTATATATAAATGCAATGCCATGACTATTGTTTATGCCCGTTGTTCCAAATCGCACCTCCTGCTGCACTACACACATCGACTAAGGGATTATCTGACTGGAGGTAGAACAATTTTCCTATGCGGATTAACCACCTTGCATGGATGATGGGGTGATCTTATCGCAATCAGAAACACCCTGTGTAGGTGGAATAAATAACAATCACGCTGTGGTTCAGTCACAGTCCAAGATGAAAATAAAGACATTAACTACCGTACCGTACTACTGTGCTGGCGCCATTACATTACGTTAACTACAGTTTCTTAGCTTCGTTTCCTCAGTGGGTTAGCTAATGAATTTATCATTTGTCAACCCTAAAATGGTTTAAAACCTTCACCATATCATATCAAGGGATAACCAGCTAACCAGTGAGTTTCTAATATAGTGCAAACCAGTCTTAATTTGTTACAATACAACTGCAACCCGGTTATTTCTCCATATCCCACAGCACTACTCTGAATTTCAGCTAGCTAGGCAGAGAACTCGAAATTTCCAAACACGACTGAAAGGAATATGAATTGATCGAGGGCTGGTGTGTGCTAATTAAGTCTGCACTGTGCAGAGAGAGCGGGAGATAGAGCGTCATCGTCATGCATTCATGCATCATTCAACATTTGGTTTTGATGGACTTTACTTTAGTAACAGCATTTTTTCTTTTTCCTCAAGAACATTTAAATGCGCGAGTGTAACTGAGTGACAGATTGGAAAAAGCGTGTCATTTTAGCACTCTGTTGCGTAGTGCTTCATCTGTGAAAGTGGAGCAGTGCTGAAATGGAAAATGAATAAATGTTCGGTAAAGAAATAAATAAAAAAATTCTTCAATCTGGGATTTTTTGTTGTGTTTTTTTTTTTTGTTTTGTTTTTTTTTAGAGACCTAACAGAAAACAGAAAAGAATATTACTACAAGGCTGATTCTTAACCTTTTTTTTTTTTTTTTTTTTTTTTTAAATTACAAATGACCTCTTCTCAAGAAAATAATAAAGAACTAATTGTTTATACTGTGGAAATAGAAAAACAGTTGCTGATTTAAGACAACAGATATAACTCTTTTACTATATATATATATATAGTAAAAAAAATAGTTATATATATATATATATATATATATATATATATATATATATATACACACACACACACAGTATCTCACAAAAGTAAGTACACCCCTCACATTTGTGTAAATATTTGATGATATCTTTTCATGTGAACACTGAAGAAATGACACTGTGCTACAATGTAAAGTAGTGAGTGTACAGCTTGTGTAACAGTGTCCCCTCAAAATAACTCAACACACAGACATTAATGTCTAAACCGCTGGCAACAAAAGTGAGTACACCCCTAAGTGAAAATGTCCGAATTGGGCCCAAAGTGTCAATATTTTGTGTGGGGACCATTATTTTCCAGCACTGCCTTAATCCTCTTGGGCATGGAGTTCACCAGAGCTTCACAGGTTGCCACTGGAGTCCTCTTCCACTCCTCCATGACGACATCACGGAGCTGGTGGATGTTAGAGACCTTGTCCTCCTCCACCTTCCGTTTGAGGATGTCCCACACGCTGAATTTTAACGAAGAACTTTCATTTCGTTTTTATGATCCGTTGTTATCTTTCCTTCTTTCTTTTTGCTATGATACAAAACTGATATTAAAAAAATTCCATACTGACCATTAAAACAAGCCGTGTTACAATTTACATGTAACCTACAACTGATAATGATAAATGACCTCTTTAGTGTACCTGCTCCTGCTTTGTCCGATCTGTAAATGTCAGCTCAGTCTGCGAAAACTCTTCACCTTAAATCTCTGCCTTCTTTGTCCCAGAATCCATTTCAGTTTCAGTTTAATAAAACAGGGCTGATTTTTTTTTTTCCCCACATCCTTACTCAGCAAACACAGGCAATCTAACTCTGAACAGCACACAAAGAATTTTACACGCCCCATTCAGACTGACGGAGAACCATATAATGTGAAGGAACGTCACAATTTATTCACCGGAGAATCGTCACAGAGGGAGATTAGATCAGACAAACTCGGCGAACTGAGAAAACGACAATGAGAGAGTAGCAAGGACAGAAGTCAACGGCAGGAAAAGGAATTTCACTGCAGTTTATACAACTGTCTGGTCGCTCACTAACCAGTGACTCAGTGTAAATGTTTATAGGCTGATTGCGTTCGGCGGAATCTTTAACAAAATGGCAGTACATGACTAATTGTAACAAAATCAATGTTTTTGTTTCTGTTATAGATTTAAAAAAAACAAAAAAACAACATAGTGAATCATCGGAATATCTTTTATCAAGATGATTTGGCCATGCGGAGTGAAATGAAGGTAGTGAGAAGTTGTGATTAGATCATTTGTAGTTCTGAGAGCTACACCTGAACTAAATCAGAAGCCCAATATCGCCCATGAGGGAAAACATCCATAATATGGCCCCACCAATTTACAAGCCAAAATCCGGTTCGGATTTGATAAAAAAAAAAAAAAGAAGTCAAAGACGGTTACTGCTGTGGAAAATCGATGCACACTCCCCAGTCTGTGCACGTGTGTACGAGAGAGAGAGAGAGAGAGAGAGAGAGAGAGAGAACTTTCTTTCAGACTTGTCAGCACCGAAAGAAGAACAAGTCACACTGTGTCTCCATTTCTACTCACATTTAAGGTTGTGGAAGAAGGTTAGTTCCCGTTCTCACGTGTGTTAGCGCAGCGGCAGTATAAACAGTCGTTTCTGCACCAGCCTCAAGTTTTACGTGCTCTCACATTTAAAAACCGCAGCTCGTCATGTGACCACAAAATGTAAACTTTTCTACGTTGATGGAAAAAGGTCGAAGTAATCGTATTAGAATTGGCCTGAAATGAATCGTAAAGGCGATGAATCGAATCGTATCAGATCGGTAGTGAATTTAAGTGTACCGAATTGTTACTTGTTCAACTGAATTGCTTTTATATCTGACTTCTAACAGAGCTAGATTAACATCCCTACTATGGACAAGTTCAGTCGGGGTCTGCGATAGCATTCGCACGCTTCATTACAAGTCCTTCTTGGTCCTCAACCTCGAGACGCACACAAAACTGACTGCCTCTCCTTCAGTAGCTGGGTTTTGGAGATTCACGGTTGCCATGGCTACGTGCGGCGGAGATTGAACCATTTCTTCGTAGAGAGCCTTCGGTGGACGTGAAAGTGGAGAGAAATAAATAGAGTCCATGTCCTATTTCCAAGTGAATGAGAATGAGGGAAACAAGAAGCCCCAGAGGTCTCAGGATGTGGGGAAGGAACAGGTGGTATATCTTCTCTATTATCTATAAATATGTGGAGCAGGTTGCAGAGAGGGGGTTTCGACACTCCGTGTGTATGCTGATGAAAGCCGAAGTCCAGATGCTCCTCCTGGAAAAAGGCTGGAAACATGCTTCAAGTCTTCTGAGACTCTGTTTTTCAGTTAAAATTGAGCAACTAGCTGAGCTCGAAAAAAAAAAAATACAAGCCTGAAAACAAAGATGGGGAGAGAGTAAACTAGTAATTTAAGGTGCGAAATTGATTTTCTGATTCAATTCTTCAAAGGGAATACTCAAGAAGTAGAAGAAGAAGAAAAAAAGAAAAAAGACAATATGGTGTCTCCTGTGGGCTGTTTGCAGCTTTTGGGGTCAGGCTTGAGATGAGGAGAGGAAATTATAGATTAGAAATCAATGTGAAAACAGCATCAAGAGCCCCCTGAAAATTCACAGTACAAGACAGGACTGTAAGACAGGAGGGCCAGGTAAAAATCTTCCTTTCACATTGTTGATGCAAGACCGATTCATGCTTCCCAAAATCAAAATGTCCACAACATACTGCTCGTATTAAATTCTAAATAAAAATTCTGACAAAAGGTCTTCACTCTAGTATACAAGTATACACTCACATTTATTTAAAGTATTTAAGTAAAAGTACAAGAAAGATTCACAAAAGAAAAAGACGTTTGCCTCAAATCACACACTGATTTAGATACATGTGTGCCACTTTGACCAAGGAGGGGATGTTGGGGACAGTGGATGGTGTCCTTGGGAAAATGTGGATCAGTGATTTGAAAATGAGAACAATGGGGCTCAATGATTGGATTTTGGGATCAATGGTGATCAGTGATTGGTCCTTAAGAACAAAAGTCATTGGTCATTGGGAACAGTGGGGATCAGAGATTGGTCGTTGGGAACAATGGGGATCAGTGACTGGTCATTGGGAACAGTGGGGATCAGTGAGTGGTTATTGGGAACAGTGGGGATCAGTGATTGGTCATTGGGAACAGTGGGGATCAGTGAGTGGTCATTGAGAACAGTGGGGATCAGTGAGTGGTTATTGGGAACAGTGGGATCAGTGATTGGTCATTGGGAACAGTGGGGATCAGAGATTGGTCATTGGGAACAGTGGGGATCAGAGATTGGTCATTGGGAACAGTGGGGATCAGTGATTGGTCATTGGGAACAGTGGGGATCAGAGATTGGTCATTGAGAACAGTGGGGATCAGTGAGTGGTTATTGGGAACAGTGGGATCAGTGATTGGTCATTGGGAACAGTGGGGATCAGTGATTGGTCATTGGGAACAGTGGGGATCAGAGATTGGTCATTGGGAACAGTGGGGATCAGTGAGTGGTCATTGGGAACAGTGGGATCAGTGATTGGTCATTGGGAACAGTGGGGATCAGTGAGTGGTTATTGGGAACAGTGGGATCAGTGATTGGTCATTGGGAACAGTGGGGATCAGTGATTGGTCATTGGGAACAGTGGGGATCAGTGAGTGGTCATTGGGAACAATGAGGATCAGCAAGTGCATCTCAGTCAGTTCAACCAGCAGATGGCATGTGAGCTGGAGTGCAGAACAGTCGCTACCATCTGAAAATCTCTCAAAACTTCGATTTTTTCGCGGGAATCATTTTTATAAATTAAAGCTAAAAGGGTCTAAAAGTTGCCAAATCTCGCCGCAAAGTCACCAAGTTGGCAACACTGTTTTGATTTATTTCTGCTTGGTTTTCTGCTCCACCTCCTTGTTTGATGAATATCCACCAACTGTTCTGAAGTGGAAAAACAAAAAGCGCTCCACCCCGTTCTCAAAAACATCAAGACTCCCAGGAACATGAGAGAGATTATAGCGAAGAGCTTCTCGTTCTGTTTCTACCACAGCTCAGTCAAAATGTCAACATTATAAAGGTCAAAGAAATGATAGAAGAAAGCGAGACCGAGATCAAACACACAAATGGCTTATTGTTCCTTTGGCCCCATTTATTCTGCTTATTATTGGCCAAATCTCACCTCATGTCCTCACTGATATATAAAAATACACCAACACGTCTGATAAAGAACTCTTATTTGTAATATTGTGTTTTATTTTTATCGTCAGACGCTACACAGGTGGTTACTGGACTCACATGCTTTATCTAGCCTTCTTTCACACGTGTCTCGTCTTACCCCTCCTTACGTACAACCCATGTACATCTTACACCATTATATATCATGTATTAAACGAGAACATCCTTACCGCTATATCTATATATCTACATCTACTCCATCTTCTATACCGCATATCCTTCAGGGTCGCGGGGAACCTGGAGTCTATCCCAGGGTGCATAAGGCACAAGGCGGGGTACACCCTGGACAGGGTGCCAATCCTAAACTCAAATCCCATTACATATTTATTATCTATTAAACTAGAAACTCAGTCCCCCGATGTGTAAAGACTATACGTATGAATGTAAAAATAATTAAAAAAAAATCTCCTTCATTTCTCATAGCAGGTTTAATATTCTGTTCTAGTGACCTGAAGGTTCAAACCTATGAATTGACAAAGAATCACTGCTGGTCCTGTCACAGCATGATCTTTAACCCCAACCTGCTTATGCAGTGTATATATAAACATATAAAATAAACGTCCAAGTCACTGGATAAAACCATGAATCATAGATCACAAAACACCTGCAGTAAATAGAGGGAAACATTTCCAATTATACACATTCAGTTTATGAAGGTAAAGTCTAATGTCAATGTCTAAATGCTGACCTTTTAACGGTGCATAATGTGGCAGCTTGTAACTCACTGCGCGTTAACAGGCACAGATACATCCATGTATCTTCTATACCGCTTATCCTTTCTTCAGGGTCATGGGGAACCCTGGAGTCTATCCCAGGGAGCATTGGGCACAAGGCGGGGTACACCCTGGACAGTAAATCGCAGGGCACATTCACACACCCATTCAGACACGCCAATCAGTCTACCATGCATGTCTTTGGACTGGGGGAGGACATTGGGATTGGGACACCTCATTGGAAATATTTTTACTGAAAAAGAATGCTGACACGTTCGATACGTATTTCCCCCACTGTATAAGCTGACATGTACCTGTTAGAGCTCCACTTTATGGTAAAGCACACGGACTGAGTGAGATGGTCACCATGGTGCATTCGCTGTAGTGTGTGTGTGTGTGTGTTATTGGCTACTCGGCATCAGTCGGTTATTACACACTTGTGTCAAATGGGCAAAATGTGGGTGTCACTATAAATTCTGCACTTTCTTGACAGATGACAACGTTTGGCAACGTGAAACCTGACAGGCAGGAAGTACTGCTAGATTAAGTGCAGCAGATCGCTTCCCAGCTGTCCACCTCTGTCGCCTCAAACTCCGAATTTCTAGATCTTCTCGACAATTATGGACTTTGGAGGTTTTCCCAAGCAGCGCAAGAGCTCTCCGTAACAGCATTTTCAGAAAGACTGTGCCAATCAATTAGCCTGACCTTTGGCTAATCAATAGCTTTAACAACGATGCCCTCGCCTAACATATTCACGAATTTGCTCCGCTCGACCATAACTATCGTGTTCATGTGCTGTCAATTAGGCACTTTTAAAACTCAGACAACGCTAATGTCTGATCTCCTGGACACACGCTGCGATGTGTAAAATGTTTCAATTAGAAATACCGCGACACTCGTTGCATTTCATTTGCATTCATTAATAATGGACTGAAGGAATAGAGCAGGGTTTGCCAACTGGATTGTGGACAAAGTATTTCAGCGACGTTTTAGCAACGCACCATCGATCAGGAAGATACATTAAGTAAGGGGGTACAGTGGGCGGCTGTAGAGCGGGTTGTCCACTAATCGTAGGGTTGGCAGGTTTGATTCCCAGCCCAGGTGACTCCACATGCCGAAGTGTCCTTGGGCGAGACACTGAACCCCAAGTTGCTCCCGATGGCAAGTTAGCGCCTTGCATGGCAGCTCTGCTACCACTGTGTGTGTGAGTGTGTGTGTGAATGGGTGAATGAGACACAGTGTAAAGCGCTTTGGATAAAAGCGCTACATAAGTGCGCATTTACCATTTACCAAGTAAGGGGGGGAAAAAAAAAAAAAAAAGCATGACGGGACATGCTGTTAGAGGAAAATAATCAACAGCAGGGTGGTGTGACCGTTCCGATTTGCACGTCCTCGCGTGTTTTACTCCACTTACACCACGACAGTTTGACGACAATTGTTCGAACGTGTGATTTTTAACCGATTACGTTTAAAGTTCTTGGAACGCCCTCAAAACGTGACGCTTCTGATCCAGCAGCTATGAACCGTCCTAAAACACGATGGAATCGGATACGAATACCAACAGTGTTTGCACTAAGCGGATACAGATGCAGATCGTGGCACCGGGCGACACCCCTAACACACACACGGCGTTATAAGCGGTACGTAAGTAAAGGCCACGTTAATTAAACCGAGCGATAAGTGCGGCGGTTCGACGTGTTTCTCGGTTACACTCTCTGCTCCATAAAGCTTTGTGACCTGAATGCTAATGTGCACCGATTGTGACAGTTTCACCCAGAGGCTCCCAGAAGAGATCTCAGCAGTGCTTTGCTGGTGTATGAACCGTTTTACTTGTTCACTCGCTCTGTTGCTCGGTCTTTCCACCTGCACTTCTCTTACATCGTGTCTGCATTGCAGTGGGATGAATTCATAGCCTTCTGCTTATCTCTTATTGTGGACTGATGGATGGTGTTTGTCCGTACGTCGTCTCCTATTGTACCGTGCTTACACTTATCTCTGTGCGGTGTGTGTGTGTGTGTGTGTGTGTGTGTGTGCGAACGTGTGTACGCGTGGACGGATGCTTGGGAAGGTAACGTCGCCTGTACTGTAATATTCGTCCAGCCACGCATCTCAGTTTAAGAGTTATACCAGATTTTGGCTCGCAATTGGCGCAGTACAGTAACGCCTAAGAGTTTATCATCCACGACTGTTTTATTTTTTACTGGCAACCCTACGGTATGAGAGGTGCATATAAAGTGGTGAATATAGCACTTACTTGGCAACACAAACAGCTTATTATTGCTTTTCTCTTTTTTTTTTTTTCCCCTGGTCAAGGTCACGGTGGATTTATTTTAAATATAACGCCAATAAACGAAGAAAAGTTCCGATTGTGTAAACGCATCACACGCACGGCGAGGCAACATCTCTGAAAAGCCGACACACATTTCTCATCATGGCACGGAGGAGATTTCTGAGGACTTCAGATAAAGAGTTGTTGATGCTCATCAGGCTGGAAAAGGCTACAAAACCATCTCTGAAGAATTTGGACTCCACCGATCCACAGTCAGATTGGAAAATTCAAGACCATTGTTACCCTGTCCAGGAGTGGTCTAAGAGCAAAGATCACTTCAAGAGCAAGACGTGTAATAGTTTGTGAGGTCACAAAGGAACCCATGGTTCCTTAATGTTTAACGTTAATGTTCATGAGTCCCCCATCAGGAGAACTCTGTACAACAGTGGTGTGTATGGCAGGACTGCAAGGAGAAAGCCACTGCTCTACAAAAAGTACATTACTGCCCGTCTGCAGTTTGCTAACAATTACATGGACAAGCCTGAAGGCTATTTGAAAAATGTTTTGTGGAGAGATGAGACCGAAATAGAATGTTTGGTTAAAATGAGAAGTGTTATGTTTGGAGAAAGGAAAACACTGCATTCCAGCATAAGAACCTGATCCTATCTGTGAAACATGTAGTAGTATCATGGTTTGGGCCTGTTGTGCTACATCTGGACCAGGATGACTCATCAGCATTGATGGAACAATGAATTCTGAAGTATACCAGCGAACTCTAAAGGAAAATGTCAGGACATCTATGTATGAACTGAATCTGGAGAGAAAGTGGGTCATGCAGCAAGACAATGCCCCTAAGCCCATGAGTCATTCTATCAAAGAACGGTTAAAGAAGAATAAAGTGAAAGTTTTGGAACGGCCGAGTCAAAGTCCTGACCTTAATCCAGTAGAACTGTTGTGGAAGAACCTGAAGCAAGCAGTTCATGTGATGAAACCCACCAACATCTCAGAGTTGAAGCTGTTCTGTACTGAGGAACGGGTTAAAACTCCTCCAAGCCGATCTGCAGGACCGATCAACAGATACCCCAAACGTTTATCTGCAGTTATTACTGCACAAGAGGATCACACCAGATACCGAAAGCAAAGGTGCACATACTTTTTCCCACTCACAGATTTGTAATATTGGATCAATTTCCTCAATAAAATAAATGACCAAGTATAACCTTTTGTCTCATTTATTTAATTGGGTTCTCGTGATCTACTTTTAGGACTCTGATGATGTTTTAGGTCAGATTTATACGGAACTATAGAAAATTCTAAAGGGTTCACAAACTTTCCAGCACCACTGTATATTAACATTATGAATCATATCACAAGTCCAACTGTTGTAATAAATAAAGATCTTGATTTTTATTTTTTTATTTTTTTATTTGAAGCACCTTTTCTATGTAAACATATATTGCTCATTTTAGGCATGAATTTGATTAAATACTCTATATGCAGTCAAAAATAAATACGTAGAATAATGATAATAATAATAAGAGCCTCAGATGGTGTCTCAGACGTTTGCTTTTATCCAAGTTTGATGGCAGCACCTTTGATATGAAATTAGATGTGACTGAGCCCTGAGGCACCATTCACTGTCTCGGCTTGTGTCTCTAATTCAGACAGACTGATTCACTCTGAACATATGTTAATGTCAACGCATGTGCCTTTGCAGTCTTATCTTATTGTACAGATATCTTATACAGATTTAAAAACCTGTACAGATCACCTTCGGCCCCTCACGCTGTACCTAAACCTGCACCAGACATTACACCATAATATGGTTTAGAGTAGAGAACCTTGAGGAATACCATTACTGTGCACTGTGTTTAAAATGTCATAATGGTTCAACGTGTGACCTGTGATTGATTTTAGGATTGTTAAATGGTTTAAATGGGATTCCCACAAGTGTCGCAGGAGTCTGAGGGCGTCCGTGTGGTGACGAGGTGAATCAGAGGAGTTCTGTGATGCTACGTTTTGTCTGGTTGTAAGAAGATAAAAAAAAAAGCAGCAATATATCGCATTTATGGTTATCTACATAGAACTGGGCAATGTTCCACAAACATAGATGGATAGATGGATGGATGGATGGATGGATGGATAGATGGAGAAATGGATGAAAGAATGGATGGCAGATGGATGAATCCATGGTAAGGGTGGATGGATTGCCTTTATTGACCCATTCATCCGTCCATTCATTTTCTATACCACTTATACTACTGGGTCACGGGGAACCTGGAGCCTATCCCAGGGAGCATGGGTTGCACAGGCGGGTTACACTCTGGACGTGGTGCCAATCCATCTCAGGGCACATTTATATATATATATATATATATATATATATATATATATATATATATATATATATATATATATATATATATATACATATATAAATATAGAAAGGTGCTTGATGATGAATCTTTGTATTTGTTCGTTTGTTTATTGTTTGTCTTGTGATTTGTTGGTTTTACTCTTACTTAAATGGGTTTCAGTAACATTGTGCGATATAATTATTCCATCCATCCTTCTTCAACCGCTTATTCCTTCTTCAGGGTCACAAGGGGAACCTGGAGCCTATCCCAGGAAGTATCGAGCACAAGGCAGGGTACACCCTGGACAGGGTGCCAGTCTATCGCAGGGCACAATCACATACATACATACACTATGGACAATTTACCAACCTACCAATCAACCTACCCGGCCATGTCTTTGGACTGGGGGAGGAAACCGGAGTACCCGAAGGAAACCCCCGCAGCACGGGGAGAACATGCAAACTCCACACGCACAAGGCAGCGACGGGAATCGAACCCCCGACCCTGGAGGTGTGAGGCCACCATACACCCATCCCAAAGGCAAAATTAAATACACGGAATAAGTACAGCCATTAAAACCACCGAGTGGTGTCTCCTAGATCAGTGATTACAGTATAATAAAACTACTACTGCTACACTGCCAAGCTCTTACTGCTGGGCTCTTTAGCAAGACCGTTCCAACCTTCATCCTTCAACCTCAGACCAGCCGTAAAGCTCTTCGGATAAAATACTCGGACAAATAATAAAAATGAAAACGTTACGTATAAAAGGAGAGAAAAGATCCCCTTTCTTAACCGCCTTGGAATACTCCAGGTGCTAAAGTGGCTCGTGGAGAATGAATCGAAATGATTCGATCTCGGTGACTCTCTCGGTCATCCACTGAGTGTTATGGAAATGGCCGTGTGGACATGGATATGGATCTTTTGCTGGATCAACAATTATCGAACTCTTTAAATTATTGAAGCCATTAGATTGTGATGGGAAAACATTGACTGGAAACCGCTGTTCGAATTCCTATCAGTAATTCTTTTGAAAGCATTGTTGTTATGGATGGTAGACGGAACATATCAAATATATCATATATATCGCTGGCCGGGTGTGATATTAGATGGCCGGGGAGGAATCTATCACGAGCTCGCGAATGAACATTTAGTGTTGAGTAATTCATCGTACCGCAAAGTCTCATAGACGGCTTAATAAGGATGAAGTGGGGTAAACTACTACACACACACACACACACACACACACACACTTAACCAGCCAAACAGGTTTCAAATTTTTCATTTCACACGGTACCCTTCCTGTCCATATTTCCAAACGTGGTGATTTTGAATGTTTGTGAAGGATTAAATGTCCCTTCATGGGTTGAGAATCGTGTCCTACTTCTTAATCTAAAACAAACTATTTAAACCCCCTGGATTAGCGGGAAAATGCATCGTCACCAAGCTGAAAACAGGGCTGTTTTTCCAAACTCATGACCCAAGTTGACCTTTTTAGAGATAAGTGCTTCTCACAGCACAGCGTCCCTACAAATATATGACGATCTTCTAGAATACGACACATCGCTGTAGGGTAAACTACCAAAAACATTATAGAAAAGTCGTTCAAATGACCTCAATCGTAAACATCTTACATCGGTTAATTGCAACATACACGTCAATGGCGCGGTCATATTAATCCAAAAACATTTTTTTTTTTACTGATAATACTTTTATTTGTCCTGCGATGGACTGGTACCCTGTCCAGGGTGTAACCCCACCTTGTGCCCCATGCTCCCTGGGATAGGCTCCAGGTTCCCCGTGACCCTGAAGACGGAGTGAGCGGTAGAAGATGGATGGATGGATGGATACTTTTATTTAAGTGAGATTTTGAATGCAGGATTCATTTATTTTTTCATAGTGTAGTATTAGTACTTTTACTTAAGTAAAGGATCTGAATACTTCTTCCACCACCGCGATTAACAAACCTGAGTATGTTCCTTCCGAAGCACATGAACACAGAATGAAGCAGGACGGGTCACGTAAGATCAGATGCTCCATCCATGCATACATTTGCATTTTCTTTTGTAATATCGTTTGTCGATCTCTGACCCGTGTCCTGTTTCTCTTCCACGTTCTCTCTTCCTGCCTCAGTGCGACTCGACTCGCCTCGGCGAACGTTTCCCCACCTTTATTTCCAGCTCGACGGCCGGTTTTTTGTTTTTCTTCTGTTTTGTTCGTTCGGTTTGAGATATTCTTGCTGTACCTGTATGTCGAGACGTGAACGAAGTACTTTCTAGGAGAATCAAAAGAAGGAAAGTGCTTCCAATTCTTTACTTTTATCATCAGGCTCCCTGTCCAGGTTGACAGCACTTAGCTGGATAATTTCACGTCACTCGTTTCCGTTAAGGGGTCTATGTAAATAGCTGTGATTAACTGGATTAATTGGACAACTTAAACTGCAATTAAGTGTCTCTGAATGTCCCCTGAAGTGCTGTTTTACACAAGCTATGGCTTTCATCTCCATTCAAGAGCTGTCTGTATCCGTCTCATCCACCCACCCAAATTCGCCACAGCACTTTAACTCTGGAGTCTTGCCATTAAATGGGAAAAAAAAAAAAAAAAAGCGCCCACCGTGGTCAGCGTGTACTGCATTCTCATTACTGCTTGTTTAACAAAATTACGGGAACTTTTTTTTGTAGTCGGGTTTGAAAACTTTCTGCGCGGGTGTCACACGTGCCATCATTTGTATCATCTTGTCAAAGTGTCGCATTGAGGTGCGACACACGTTCTATCCTTTGTAGAATCTCACGGAAAATCATCTCACTGGATACCATTTGGAATTGTTCGTGTATTTTCCCGGCGTCATTGAGTAATTCTATTATCGTCCGCGGTATCGATCGCGTGAGGACTGCGGAGAATTATAAATGACACGGTCTCCGACGTCCACGGCTTACGGAGCATCTGGTATTTGTTGTACGCTTTTCTCGACACAGGCTTCCGAATCCTGAAGGTTTTCCCGTCCGTACGACATTGTGCAGATGTTTCTTCTTCTCGTTGAAGCCATGACTCTGAACGAACGAGCGCAGTAAACGTGTCACGCAAAGCCGACGGATAATAGGACGTCTTCAAAGTATTATAAAACGCATCAATCGCCATCTGAGCGTTTTTTTCTTTTATAGATGCTCGCTTGAAAACGACTTGAAACGTAACTTTGTCAAGGACATTATCAAGAGATGACTCCATGTTGACGAGGATTAGCATTGTGAGGAACAGCTGGATTGCACCCTTCTATTGAAGATCCCAATTTCTCCTTGGAGCTTCCACTGCTTCCAACCCGGATCTGAGCAAGTGGAGCCGAGGTCCATGGAGCCAGGCTAATCCTGCTTAACTTGAATGTTATCTGTGCTTACAGGCCTCATCAGCAATGGTCCCCCCCTCCCCACCCCCACCCCCCTTTTCGCAAGCCTCACTAACAGTTGATGAAGTGGAAGACGCTAACCCACTCTCTGGGGCACCAGTGGATTTATTTCTTCAACTTCACATCCAATCAAGAAGTCTAAAAAGTTAATCTGTTTCCCCATTTTCAATTTCGTGCGCCGACTTTTTGAAGTGGATTTGTGTGGTGTCTAAGGAGCTCAGAAATGCCAGTAACACTGGGAATCGGGGCTTGATGTTTATCTACTACTTATTTCTTGTACTCCATCGTGATTTGGCATCTCCGGCTCAAAAATCGACAGAAGAATTTCATTTCATGGCCTGCCACACTTCCAAGAGGGAGCGTCAAGTCTGTGTGATTCACATTAGAATCGGTTGAAGAACAGGAACAGTGACAGGTTTTTAAACCACTGGAACAGGATGGCTATGACTGTTGGCTTACCTGCGGCTGATAACGCGTAACACTCTCTCATTTCGGTTGAACACATTTCCCAAAATAAAAACGTGACTCCCGGAGTCACGTGGGCCGGGAATCGAACCTCCAACCCTACGGTTAGTGGACACCCCGCTCTACCACCTGAACCACAACCGCCCCGTGTGTTATCGATAAAAGCTTCTGTACGGATGGCAGACAACTTTCTCAATGCAGCATATTGAGAAACTGTACATATCGTCCTATCGCACAACCCCAGCTCAACTGAAATAACGGACATGTGGTCATGATTTTAAAAAACAAAACAAACAAACAAAAAAAAAACAACCACACAGTGTGAGCGGCTTGTGCATGTAGACGGAATTGCTGCATTTTATATCTGGCTCACTGAATGTGGGGCGAGTTGCTGGGGGGGTGTGTGTGTGTGTGGGGGGTCACACTGGGCAAATCACTCTCAGCAAAGAGGATCCAGCTGTCCTTAAAAACACATTCCATGCACAAAGCCGCACAAGCCAAATCACCGAGCGAGGCAGCATCTCAATCAGTCTTCAGATGTGCTTTTATAGGATTTTACTCTCTGTCTTTGTACCCAATCATTTTCTGCACCTTACGTCACTTGCACCGCTTTATTAACGTCGTGTGTGTTCGATCTCTCCCGTGTGTTTATAGATCTAATTTGTGTTTGTGTCATTTTCTATACTGAACAATGTACTACTGAAGGACTCACTACTCACTACGCAATGCTGATAAAGTTGATTTTGGGTATTGACTTTCTCTCACGGTTGTGCTGTATATGTAGGTGTGTGTATTGAGTTCTATAAAAGCACTACCTCATACATGACAATATAAAACACTATATATTCGAGTATTCACAGTATGTGAAGGCTTGAAATGTGCAGTCCCCTCCGAAACTATTGGAACGGCAAGGCCAAACCTTTTTTTTTCCTTCTTTGTTTTTTTTTTTTTTTGCTGTAGACCGAAGACATTTGGGTTTGAGATGAAAAGACGAATATGAGAAGAGAGTGTAAAACGTCAGCTTTTATTTCCTGGTTTTTATATGTAGTTGTATTAAGCACTATAGAACATAGCTCATTTTGTATCAGACCGCCCAATTTGTAGGCGAGCACAAATATTGGAACATATGACTGACGGGTGTTTCTTTGTTACCCAGGTGTGTCTTGTTAGAGTGATTGTTTTAAACAATTAATAGCTCTAAACATCTACTCTTGGTTTTAGCCTTCAGTTTTCACCTGCGGAGACTGCATTTGTTAAAAAAGGATCTGCTCACGATCCAAAAGCTCATCAGTGAAACATGGTGGAGGTAGTGTCATGGCTTGGGCTTGCATGGCTGGTTCGGGAACATTCTTACTAATCTTTATTTAAGATGTAACTCATGATATCAAGCAGAATGAATTCAGCAGTTCACAGGAGCGTTTTGTCGGCCAATTCACAGAGAAATGCTTCCAAAGAACTTTACCACGCAACCAGACAATGATCCATAACACACCGCCAACTCGACAAAGGACTTCCTCCGGAGGGGGGTTTATGGGGGTATAAGACCCTGAACCCCAAGTTGCTCCCGATGGCAAGTTAGCGCCTTGCACGGCAGCTCTGCTACCATCGGTGTGTGAGTGTGTGTGTGAATGGGCGAATGAGACACAGTGTAAAGCGCTTTGGATAAAAGCGCTATATAAGTGCAGACCATTTACATCTAGATATAAATTCCAGGAAATAAAAGCTGAAATTTCTAAACTCGTCTCATATTTATTATTCGATCTCAAACCGGTGTATGAAATGAATTGGCCTTGCCGTTCCAATAGTTTCGGAGTGGACCGTGTAATTGACCGTATAGTGAGTCCACTGGCTGCACTCTGGAAGAACGTGTGTCTAACTGTACAGGTTAAATGTCCTATATATCAGATAGATCAGATTAGCCAATAGAGATTTAGCCGTATGAAGGGGCTTAAACTCATGGATAATAACCTCCCAGTGAGGGGACATATAGATGACAGGACTTCTGTGGCACGAGACAGATGAAAATGGCCCGTCACTCCTTTCATTTCCTCATCAGCGTCCATCTATATTTAAATGTCTGCTGTGCTCCTGCCAGTGGACGTGAAGAAATAATGATCTCTTCAAGCTCATTATGACAGACTCCGCTGTAAGCATACTCCACAAAGAAGCTCAAGGCCAGCAGCAGGTGAGCAAGAAATTAAAGCAAGCACCCATGTGTTGACTCCTTTCCTCCGACGTGTTCTCGTGTTGTCTTAAAGGTTGTACGGCTATTAAAATGGATTTCTCCTAATAAACAAGCGCCGCCTGTAGCGCGTTTCAAGGGCATTTCATCGATGAACTCGTTTTATAGGACATTTGATCTGCGAACTCATTTTCTGCTCAGCGTAACAGGATGTTTGCCGCTGTAGTGCGTGCGCCTGGGGGATTCAGTACGCCGACATGACTGATGCGTCGGAGTGATTCAGTTCGCAAGTTCCCTGTCCTGGAAGGATAAGTAATCACAAAATAAACACAGAGGAGACGTCTGTGCTTATGAGACTTTCAGGTAAAATGCGACGAAACCGAGCCGAGCAGTTTTCGTGGAAGTGAGTGAGTCAGTTCCTGCTTACGAATCCAACAGAGACAGCTCATGTATGTTTGGGGTTCACAGTGGATTAGTAGTCCCTCGCACCTCTGGGGATGGGGGCTTGATTCCCACCTCCGTCCCGAGTGCGTGGAATTTGCATGTTCTGCCTCTACTTCAGGGGTTTCCTCTGGGTACTTCGGTTTCCTCCCCAAGTCCAAAGATACGCGTTGTAAGCTGATTGGCATCTCTAAATTCTCCGTAGTGTGTGAATGGGTGTGTGAGTGTGTGTGCAGTCGTGCCCTGCGATGGGTTGCACCGCGTCTAGGGTGCCCCTCGCCTCCAGGCTCCTTGTGACCCTGTGTAGGATATGGAAAATGAATGGATGGACATCTCATCTCATCAGAAGGCATGATGAGGCCTGTTGGCTTGTCCTTTGGCTAAAAGGTGCTTGAAAATAGCAGGGCGAATACTCGGACAGATTCTGGGCTCGTTTGGGGGAGGGGCTGATAAAGGCAGCTTTGCTTTCACATTCCATCTGTCACTTTTCTGCCCGCAGGTCTGCAGACTGATCGGCGCTAGATTCATCTTTTGGTCGTAATTTTTTTCCCTGTGGTACCAACACTCCCGATATGAAGAGCAGGACTTTTTGGATGCGTGGCATGTCATCACGCGGGAACATGCCCAGACGAGAAGCCGATCTCGCGTCAGAATCTCCGAGACGTCCTTCATCACTATGCAAGCTCGCACTACAATGCCGAACTAATTACAGTCCTGTGAATAGTCTGCTTTTCAACATTAGTAACCATAACAACCCTTCCCTCAAAATGACAAAATGCCCCCTATGGGCCACCACTGCCCCCTATGGGCCAGAGTAGGTTCTACACTGTAGGTTGTAAGTTCGTGCAATGGATGAAATTACAGAGACTGTCGAACATTTTTAAAGAAATGTTGCAGCAACGTTGTAGAAACGTTTATATACGTTACATTCCGAGAACACACACAAACACACACACACACACACGCAAACACCTGACGGATTAAGAACTTAAAGTCCCTAGAACCATGATGTTTAGAAAACGATCTACAAACCGAAAATAGTTAACCGGGTAGGTGCTTAGTAAATAGAAAGAAAGGCAATAAAACGAAATTTAATTTCATTTATCAAAGAACTGTAGAACTGTACTTTTTTTTTTATTTTTTATTAGTCGTGTAATGCTGCGGAACATCATATTGTAGAAACTGGTTAGTTCCTTTTATTACTTATGGAAGAGCAGCTGTTCACTTGCCAGCCTTTCGTTGTTTTTTTTTTTCCCCTCTCCCTCACTCGAAGATAATATTACGAAAACGTTTTCTCTTGGTGTAAGTAAAGTATATCGAGTATCATTTCAAAAGTAAAACAGATGACTTCAATGTCGATAATACTGTTTTAATGTGAGCAGAAAAGTCACTGGTGTTATTATTACACAACACACGATGACTCTTCTTAAACAAAACCACCCCCCAAAAAAAAAACACAAAGAATAATCATCTGAATAAAAGTAAATCTAATAAGCGCCTTTGTAAATTTCATACAGCTTTTTGTTGCTAAAAATCAGATCCGTGATCGCTTGATTTAGCTATCCTGTTCTTTTCTTTTCTCTCAAACCCACCACCTCGACCGAAACATCAGTCAACGGTGTGGGGATTACGTACATAATGGCTCCATATGTGCGGCACATACATGGCTAAACACGCCTTATGCATCACATAGACATCTACGCGTTACCGTCTGACCACGCCACCTTCTCAGCTCGCCACCTTCTCAGCTCTCAGCTTCCTCCCGGATGTCGCTAATACTACGCGCCACCTCGACTGCTCTTCCTCATACCATGCTGCTTTTGTCCTTGTCTGGGTAATTACTTCTGACCCCCTGCCTAGCAAGCTATCAGTTAGGGACACATCAAGCTCATTAGGAAAAGACAGGGGATCGAGGCATTAGCGTACACGCACACACACACACACACACACACACGCACGATGCAAGTCTGGAAACTGTAATGGTATTTTGACACCGGTGCTTAGTAAATGGTCAGAAATCTGCTTTTTACGTCCCTTTTTTCAAACCGAGAAAGGTTGCATCTCAGTCTTAATTACGTCAAGTGCAGGAAATCCTAAAGGTTATGGTAATGATCGGAAATGCCACTTCCTATTCATACCCGCCGGATCGATGGAAGAGTCAGAAAGCCAGCGACGAATTTCACGCAGACTCAATTAAGTAAGTAATAACCCCGAAGTTGATCGTTTTCCCCTCTAACAGCACATCGGCAGGAATTTCACGCGTTTTATCCATAAAAGACCGTAACGTCGTACTTTTGATCCGTTTGTCGTTACGTCCAACGTGGCGGAGCGGCAAGAAAACAGGTCACTTCCTGTTATCGGTTACAACATCGCGGCTAAAAACAATCGTTCCTTCAGCAGGAACAGAACGGAATTTAAGATACAAACTCGACGCATTTAATATGTGATTTAATTGTATTTAAAGACAACTCGCATTTCATCTGCCTCAAAGACTTGTCGAAGAGACAATACCCTGAATAAGTCCAGACATCGGTGTTGAAAGGAATGAAAACAACACGACGTAACCCGAAACACCGGATGAAACGATCGGAATACGTGGTGTGTAGACGTCCATAATGTCTTCCTCTAGTATAGTAGTAGCAACATACCTCCTGAAGAATGACAGTTCGCTAATGTACAGTTCGACCGTATTTGCGAGTAACACACTTCCTCTCAACCCAAAACACACAAGGAAAACGCGAAGTAAAGAAGTGAACGCGCGTATACTGTACTCTCGCTTTTACGGTACATTGACAGCTGCGTGATGTTCAGGACTTTACACAAAATGAGTTCAGGAGATTAATACAGTAACTTTTAATAAGATTGTGTCCTCGTTGTGTTGCTTTAGTTTCAGGAATCTGCTGCGATGCATTCCCCCCCAAGCTAACCTCCGTAACATTACACGCCTGCTCTCATTAGATAATATGTCCTACTCGACTCCTTGAATGGTGTAAGGTTAGTGGAAGATTGCATTTACTACGTCTCTGATAAAAAGTTCGATTTAATCCGAGCGATCGTCAAAGCGTAGGGTACGTGCTGGGAAGAGAAGAAATGTGATTTCGAATGAGAGGGTGATGGGGAACTCTGTGCACCGCCTTCGCTCCATCACGCCAAACCGCCAGACTTACACGGGAGAACAGATGAAAAGCTGTGAATAATTCACCTGCAGCGAAGGTGCTTTTTCTTCCTCGCGGGTTTCCTCTCTTTCTCGGTCTCGGTCACACACACACACACACACACACACACACACACACACAAAGAGCCACTTACAGTATAAATGTCACCGAGGACTGTACATGTCACATCCTGCAAGCCGACAGAAAAAAAAAAATATATATATATATATATAGGGGAATATTTTAATAGGAATAACGGAGCGTTTTGACTGAGCTGGTCCAGAAAGAAATCTACTTTTACAACATAAATAAATAAATAAATAAACAGCAGCGTTTATTTTAAAATAAAGTATAAGAGGCTTTTAGTTGCTGGGGTTAAAAGGAAAGTTAGATTTAGGCAGGGTCGGGAGGGTTACTTCAAAAAAATGCCTTCCGTTACAGTTACAAATGACTTCATAAAAAAAAAACAAAAAAAAAACAACAAACGTAATCCGGTATCGCGATCCGACGATCACGATATGAAAGTCAGGTAATGCGATTACTTTCGGATGACTTCGGGGTCACGTGTACAAATAAAGTCAAGAGAAAAGCAATATGATCGAAAGCGACTTTTTCGTTTAGAGCTGAAAAACATGTTCAACTTTTGTATTCGATTGAATTCATGAAATAAATAAATAAATAAATGAATGAATGAATTGATCACTGTCCCCGATGTGGGTCACATTACATCACTAAAGCTCGGGTGACCACATTCTGGTTTTCCAAAAAGAAGACACCTGGTTGAAAAAAGGCGGGTCGGCGTAATAGCGTTTAAAAGAGTGTTGGTCTGAGTGCAGGCTTTAATACAGTGTAAAAGAGACACTATCAGCAACACGATATATATATATATATATATATATATATATAAATATATAAATAAAATTGGTTTCACTCTGCCCACGTTTACCATTTTTTCCTACAATCTTTTGAATGTCCATGGAATAAAACAAAATATCAGAGAATGACGATGTCATATGATGCGATGTGACAACAGGAAATTAAAAATGACCTTATATGGCCGTGGGCGTTGTTTCGATTCAGGACAGCTGGCATTTGCTGCTACCGTACATAACGGCGCTTCGCCTGCGCACGCTCGCTGAGAGTAGGCTAACGGTTGAGAAGCAGAAATTTGGCCAATAGTTGCTTCAAGCCTTACAGAGAGGGGTTAAAGCGACGCGAACATGCGCAGACATGATGATTAGACCATAAGCACATCATAACGAAACTAAAGTCGAACCCCGGACATTCTTGCCAAACGTATAAACGCTTTAAGGTCTGAAAACGAGGACGTACGGTCACGCTAACAAAAGCGTTTCAGAAAACAATTTGTGTGCGTTTCTACCAAATTAACCTCGTGCAAAACGTATTTTGCGGTTGCTCACGTGAATCACGACTGGCGAGAGAGAACCAGAGCTATAATCATGCAGCTGTGTGTATCGCGTTATGTCAAAAGATTCATTTCTTTGGTTTTAAATTGAAAAAAAAAAAATGTAATCTTGATAGTCTTTCCACTGTTTACAAAATGTATCTGATTATTTAGCTTTCTGACGTCACTGTAACGGATTACAGCTACCATTTATTTATTTTTTAAATCCTGATCACGTAACGCCGTTACATGTATTCCGTTACTCCCCCCAAGCCTGGATTTAGGTGTAGGCAAAGCATTAGTTAGCTACGTTAATCCTTAGATCAGTGGAAGCTCCTCATCAGCACACAAAGACAAACGTGCGTGTTTGTATGACTTTTTTTTTCCCCCCCATATCCCGTTTTATACATCCCGTGAGAGCGGAAAATGTACATAAGCTGCGCTACATCCCAACTGATGACTTCTTTACTCTAGCAAGAAAGTCTGTATCATGCTGCAGTCACATCAACGCAACTTAATCTGCCTCCGAGACCTCCCAAGAGGCAAACAAATGCATTTACCTTTATTTTACCAGGAAGTCCCACTGAGATCGAATGATCCGTTTTACAAGACAGACCAGGCCAAGGAAGCAGCCGTGCAGACTCACGATTCACGTGCGAGACGTATTGAAACACCATTTTAGCAAAAACGATTCTCCTCCACCACATTCCTTTACGATCGCCTCAAATTCATCAATAGATATAAGTGTATTCAGATTGAAATCTTTTTGCAATTTTTTGCGGTTCTCCACAGATCTGTCTGAAGCCAGAGTAAACACTTGGAGGAACGCAACTGATAACTACCCGAGCTAGGGCGAAGAAGGTTAAAAGCTAGGGTGGAAGTTGACCACGTATTACTGTAAAGATAAAGACGTACCAGCGCTGGTTTCTACGTCTCGTCAATGATGCCCAACCCGCTCAATTATAAAGAGTGCAATGATGAGTAAGAGACTTTACATTTACAATAAAACGCAGAGTCGCATGGTACAAGAAGGTACAATCACACTTCATGGTACAATCAAGGCTCTGTAAAATAGAGGAAGCTGCATGCATATACAATACATCACCGTAATCAATCACAGGCAAATTAGTAGCTTCCACACGTTTATTTTTTTTTTTCCCTGGCGTTTAAAGTGAAATGAGATTCATTCTTCTAAAATAAAAGCCGATCTTTATTTTGAGCTTCCTAACTGAATTAGAGACATGTGATTTAAATCAAAGCTGATCGTTTATCCATATTCCCAAGTACTTGTATGAGGACACCCTTTCAGCGGATTTACCACCGGGCATGAAAAAGCTAGCATCGTCGAAGTGAGCGAGTTTGTGAAAAAGCCATAGACTTTGTTTTCCGTGCATTCGAAATCCATTTCAAACTCGACAAAGCCAGTTTGCAATGAATATAAAATATGAATATAAAAAATATAGAAAATAAAAAGGGGTCCCAGAATGGAACCCTGGGGAACACCTGAAATGATGTCAAGGAAATCTGATTCATGGCCATCAACATAGATGTACTGAGATTGGTCTGAAAAATAGTTTTTAAACCAATTTACAGCCTTAGAACTGAGACCAGTGTTCCTAAGATTGTCCAACAACAATTTGTGGTCCACTGAATCAACTCTGGTCCACTCAATCAGCCTATAACGCATGTCTATGGACTGGGGGAGGACACTGGAGTACCCGGAGAAAACCCCCGAAGCACAGGGAGACCATGTGAACTTTCCAGAATTCAGCCGCAGCGACACCCGACAGGTTTTAACCAGACCTCCACACATATACATTCAATTAGCAACAGCAAAAATGACTGAAAAACTGCACACTGTACATTCCAAGACCTACCCCAATTCAGTATTTCTATATTCTACATGGTGACATTTTTCCATAGCAGAATAAAATCTTGTGTGTGTTTTGCCTTCCTTCTGTTCACTCTGAACCCATTTCGCTTTTCAAGAAATGAACAAGTGCCCTTTCAAGACACTCTCATTTCTCATTTAATTCATATCTGAACCTGGACCTAAATGGAACTGACCCCTATAGACCCACTTTCCCAAAGAATTTGACTCAACATATTATAATTTGCATTAATATTAGACAGTGGATTGAAATTTACTCTTGTACTCATGACTGAACTCCCCAATACCAAAGAGAGAGAGAGAGAGAGAGAGAGAGAGAGAGAGAAAGAACCTTGGGCTTTACATAACACAACTTCTGTTTCAATGCTCTGGATTTTCCCACAACTTGATTAGTCCTGCAACAGAGCCCTGATGGACACCTGCACATGTAGTACAAGTCCATTAATGACAGACTGCACCGCAGTCAGCCAATCAGGGCCCTCTGGGAGAGGACAGATGGTAATGAAACTGCTTGAGAGACTGACAGAGCTAAGAAAGGCAAGGAGACAGCAAAAGAGTGACTCGATAAAAGCTGCAGAGACCAAATACAGAAGGTCAGATGGCTTTTTCAGAGACAAAGGAGTACATGCTAGTAATGTGTCGTGATAACAGCTTAAAAACCCTAATTAGGCAGAAGGATAATAACACACTTCTTTCAACATTCTCGCAAGAAATTATAACTCGGACACGGTATAATTTAGACCGACTGAAAGATTGATATTGCTTTGCCTGTCAAATCTGTAGTTAGGTGGGGGTAAAAAGAAACAGAAAAGAAAAGAAACAAAGAAAATAAAACAACAGAAATGTCCTGTTGCGTTTTGATTTCGCTCGTTTCATGTTGAAACAAAGAACAGTTCGAAATAGTACTTATTAAATAATACTACGCACTGATGAAAAACAACAGCAAGGACAACACCTCACCAACAATCCAAAGAATTCCACAGCAAATGTTTCTGTTCACATAGTTGCATTAATGAGCTCTCCAGGCGTTGTGAAATTTGCGTCAGCGTTAGTGCAGGTGGAGGTTTATAAGGACGCCCATGCTAAGTGTCGAAAAAACAGATGGCTAATAAACCGAACAAGATATTCCCTAAAGTCATGACACCTGTTGTGCCACAAAGTAGACTTTGACTGGAATATTGTAACAGAAAAAGGATAAGCAGGGGATAAAGGATCTGTCGCTATAGGGAATAAATAAATAAATAAATAAATAAATAAATAAAAGAGTTACGACTCCACACTTGAGTCGTAACTTGAGTATTTGTTCTAGCAGCAATCTGTATCTGTTTAGTGCTCCAAACATCTGTGTCTGTATTCGGATTTAAACCCAAAGTGGGTGTGGCACAAACTGGAAAGGCTTTATCATTTTATTTATTTATTTCATTAATTAATCCCTGGAAACATGATGCGTATCATTTATATAATTTAGCTAGCAAACGGAATTCTGGAAAACGGGCAAAAAGGCGGAGTCTGCATGTTCTCCCCGTGCTGCGGGGGTTTCCTCCGGGTACTCCGGTTTCCTCCCCCAGTCCAAACACATGCATGGTAGTCTGATGGGCGTGTCTAAAGTGTCCGTAGTGTATGAATGGGTGTGTGAGTGTGTGTGTGATTGTGCCCTGCGATGGACTGGCACCCTGTCCAGGGTGTACCCCGCCTTGTGCCCCTTGTTCCTCCGGATAGGCTCCAGGTTCCCCGTGACCCTGAAGAAGAACCGATATAGAAGATGGATGGATGGATGGTAAAAAAAAAAAAAAAAAAAATACAATCACCATACCAAAGATATCTCAGAAAATTGTATCGCATAATCGTTTATCACGATATCGATATTACATCAATGTATCGCCCAGCCCTACCACTGGGTTTCCCACAATATAAACAAACTTAAGTTAAACCACTGATATTTAAATAAATAAATAAATAAAACACCACAGTTCCTTATATTGTTGAATGTGTCTGTCCTACATCTAACGGCTCATTCACAAGCAAAAAACCTCGACCTTGTACTCCTTTTTTGTTGAGTCCTGTGGGATCCTAGTACCGATGCACACCTCTAGTCACAACCAGGTGCGAATAATAAATAAATAAATAAATAAATAAGTCTGTCTTCTATTCCTATCAATAACTGTGTCTGTTTGGACAACATGATCTGGATCATCTGAGTAAGATATCGTTATCTCTCTGTACCCCTATCTCACGCCACAAGTTCAAACAATTACAATTGTTATTCGTTGATAGAATGACACGTCTGGACTTTTTCCTACGTTTTGTGTCCTTGGACGTCCATGAAGCAGGTTACTTCCTGTTATCACTTGCATTCTAGCAGCTCTAAACAGTCATTCCCCGTAGTGTTCAGAACTACGTGTAGTACAGAACGTCAAAATATCACCTCGTGACGCGTTTTCCCAGACCGACACAAACAGACCGTCTGGATCGAGAGTATAATCAGGTCTCGTTTATTCTGGAAGAGAAGCTCTTGAATGCTGTGTGCTTCTCACACTGTGCTAGAGTCTAACCAGACAAACCTGCTGGTAAAAGAAGAGAAGAGGAATGACGCGTGTACTCCCTTAGCTCTCTCTCTCTCTCTCTCTCTCTCTCTCTCTCTCTCTCTCTCTCTCTCTCTCTCTCTCTCTCTCTCTCTCTCTCTCTCTCTCTCTCTCTCTCTCTCTCTCTCTCTCTCTCTCTCTCTCTCTCTCTCTCTCTCTCTCTCTCTCTCTCTCTCTCTCTCTCTCTCTCTCTCTCTCTCTCTCTCTCTCTCTCTCTCTCGTGTGTGTTCCTATATGACCCGACCTGCCTGTAACGGGTCACACTCAATCTCACACAGCAGCAGGTGTACACAGCTAGTGCACTTCCCACAGAGAAATTGTAGTAAGCGCGCACACACACACACACACACACACACACACACACACACACACACAGCCAAGGGAATTTTCAGCCTTCATAGCATGAAGGTGGAAGGTCGAGTCTGAGCTCTCCTGGGATGCCACAGACGCAATGTCTGACGAATAAAGAGAGAAATAATAAAATAAAAAAATTAAATAAAAAACCCTAGCAGGCTCAGCCTGAAGATCCACGAGGACGGATAAAACTTCTCCGTCGCCTCAGGAAACATCCCGAGACCACGTGTCACGGTTTCACCTATTGACGAAGTCTGCAGTAATTAGCTTCTCTGAGGTGAGCTCATTTATGAAGAGATGAAAAAAGAGGAGCGATTCAAAAGTAGAACAATTACGCCGAGCACAAACCTCTCGCGTTCTCTCCCCCGAGAAGAACAGACATGTCCTGTCGAACTGAAGTAATCACAGAAGGAGCAGTATTTAATGGGATAAAGCCGCATACATTACCTCTGATTAAACGGCCGGAATGGCACGTACAGTAATTACTGTTAAAGCAGACGTATTCTGTAGACGCGCCGGTGTCATTATGCATGCTCGCGGCCCTGGGACAGAAAACACTCTCGCTACTCTGCACGAATGATTTAGAGGCCACCGACGTGACAGACTCGACAACCTGAGTAAAGCTCATGCACAGATCGTGCTTTCCATCCGTTACACACTGTACGTAGTGGCATTTTAGTCTTGCGGAACGTCGACGAAACGTTCAGTTTACGTTTATTCGTTCATCTAGCGGACGCTTTTTTTCTTCCAAAGACGAGTTACGAATGAGGAAACACAAGCAAAGCGGAGAACAAGACAAGTCGTGCTAGCGTACAAGATCGTTGAACGGAGTTCTAGAGAAGCAAAGTGCGCGGTGTAAGTCGAGGTGTAAGAGCCGGAGTAAGGTTTATTTGATTTTTTTTAACGACGTGGGGGTCGGTTACGTTTTCACGGAAGAGGCGGGTCTTTAGCTGTTTTTTTTTTTTTGAAGATGGTGAGAGATTCTGCGGTCCGGATTGAAGTCGGGAGTTCATGCCACCCGCTGAGGAACAGTTAGCGTGAAGGTTCTGGAAAGGGATCTTGAGCCACGTCGAGTAAGCACTACTAAGCGTCGGTCGTTAAGCGATCGCAGATCGCGTGAGGGAACGTGTGCTGTTCCAGATCAAGGTCTTGTACGTGAGCACCTTGAATTTGACACGGGCGGCTGTTAAGGTTTTATTGTGTTGTAACCGCTATTAACAGTCGTTCCTTCGATTTCTTCAGGATTCTATTTAAAATCCCGCGCGCTGTTTCTCAAGATATAATCAAATACTCGGGTGAGCTTTCTTGATCAAGAAAGATAATTCTGGGAAATGGCAATAAGAACACACACACACACACACACACACACACACTGAAGTCCCGAGTAGGATGTCCGAGTCTACACCTTATTGAGAATGCTAGAGAAGCGACAAAGTAATGAAATACTGTAAATCAAAAACGCATACCCACTCTCGCTGCGCCAGCTGAAGAAGATTTACTGCGACAATAAGGTGATTAATTGCGGCTATAGTTCTAGTCAATTAGGAAAGGGATTTAACAGTTAGAAGAGGTTTTATAAGGCATAATTCATCTTATAACGATTTATATTCTGCACAAGATCGGAACACTATAGTCATTTTTTTCTTTTCTTTTATTTTTTAAATAAATGTAATAAACGGATTTTGCTTGTACTGTTTAATTTGTTATTCTCATACTATTATACTCGTGATATTTCAGTGCATTTCCTGCAACCTTGAAGAGGAAAGAAAAGAACTATGGGCTCTCAGTATGAAGCACCGTGTACTGATATTTGAAATAAATATATAGAACTTGGGTATATCGAGATTTAAGGGGTGCATAGATTTATAGAAGTCTGGTTCATGAAGAGATATAATTGTGGGTGGGGCGTGGGGGGTCATGAATGGCAGAATGACAGAAGGCTCGGCTGCGTCTTCAAACATCTGGTAGTCTGTAGAGGACATCCCGTCTTCCATTGCTGACCCTGACGAAGACAGGAGAATCCACACACACACTACACACTCAGACAAACAAACACTTCACATCAGGAGCCAGCGACATGAACAGCTGCCCAGAAACCCAAGCCCTGCTTACTGAGATAATGATGAAGGATTGGGAGGCTGGCAGCAAACACATAAGCTTCAGAAATACAATACAGGGGTCACCGAGTCCACACAACATGAACACGGAGGCTTCCGAAGAGACAATGACGTGTCAATTACGTTTCGTTCAAAGGAGCCGTGTAGTGTTGTTGGGTTTGGAGAGGAGATGCACGTTCGAGTCGCAGAGAGAATACAGAAAGATGTAGGAGTGGCGGTCTTAAATCTCCAAGGACCGGTCATCAGGATCAGACGTGGAATGCACTGCGGCAAATTGAATAAATAAAAATAAACAATAAAAAAAAAAAGGAATCGATTCGATTCCGAACCAAGAACCCAAATGTCTGCAGTACAGGATTGAGATGAATATCTTGAACATCATCCTGGAGTTCATGGAGATAAACAGTTCATTTACAAGCATCCGGAAGGAAAGCTGGACGAGAAGAGACACAGCATTTTTAAAAATAATAATAATAATAATAATAATAATAATAATAATAATAATACTAATAATAATAAAAAGCAGCTCTTGGTAGAAGCTGTTTTGACATGCAGCTCACATGCCCTATACCTCAGGCAAAATTTAAGAGGTTCAATGTGTCAAAGCTGATATCCTCAGTGACTCCTGACTCCCAAAACGCTGCTTCCAGCCCATCAGCAACCTCCAGATAAATCTGCTCTTTCTGTAGGCTTTTAAATTGGACTTCGTCTCAGCACTATGACAAACGACTGTGAATTATTATTATTAGTATTATTATTATTATTATTGTTTTGTTTTTTAACTGCGGATGTCCAGTATTAGAGATCTGAATACAGAGCTCCTGAGACGGACCTGAAGCTGCCTGTAATAAAACCGATTTCTCATGTATCGATAGAACCCTCGAAAAACAGTCGTCAGCAATTAACTGGTTTTTCCGATTTGCGTGACAGCATGAAGAGAGAGAGACAACAAGCAATAACCACACAGCAGGAATTAAACGCAAGCACTCATCGGCAAAGTGGCAGCGAGTCCATCCGGTACAAAAGCTTAGAGAACAACGACAACACAGCAAGGACAAAAGCGCAGACATTAAACTGGACAGCATTCGATGTAGACGTTTAACACGGTGTTCTCACGTCTCCTGAAAACAGAGACGGGTTTGATTCGGCTCAGGTTGCTCAGATCGGTCATCGTACGAGAAACGGCAGAAGCGGCGCTCGTGTGAAGATCGTCGATGAAAACCAGGAGCAAGGCTAGCATGAACAACAAGTCCCCATGAAATCAAAATGGACGTCTCGCGTCGTTTATTACGAACACGTCCGCCATAGTTGCATTTAGAAGATGGATGTGCTCAGAATGTACGCTCCTACTCTCTACCGCGGATACGGAGCAACCATTCTGCACTTCAGCATCGCATCAAGATTTTCTGTCCAATTAAACGCTCTCTAGAATCTGAAGTGTCCCGCCCCCAACATCCTAAACAAAAGATCGCCTTGATGAACCATCTGAGATGACTTCCTGTTTCAGTGGAAATTGTTATGTTAAAACATCGAAGACACTTCACGGGGACTTCAAACGATGGAGCTCTTTGAATTGACGAAGGTTGAGAACATCACGCTCGTAATACCACGGAGGAACCTAAATGGCAAATGTTAATACGAACCCTCATTACACTGCTGTGAAAATGATTCGATGTTAAAAGGGCTTTCCTAACACGACCATCCTACAAAAACAAAGAGGCTTAAACAGAGGACACTATTCGACATATACCCTCACCAGCAACTTTATTAGAAACACGTGTACCCCTGCTCATTCATGCTGTTATCCTATTAGCACAGTGGGAAGAAAAAAAAATCGTGCAAATACAAGCCAAGAGCTTCAACTAATGTTCACGTCTAAGATCAGAATGGGAGGGGAAATGTGATCTCGGTGCCTTGGCATGGTTGTTGGTACCAGATGGGTCCGTTCGAGTATTTCAGAAATCTCCTGGGATTTTCACGCACAACAACATCATGTCTAACATTTACACCGAAAGGTGTGAAAACAACAACAAAGAAAAGAAATAAATAACACCCAGTGAGCGGCAGTTCTGCAGGTGGAAACGACTTGTCGATGAGAGAGATCGGACGAGAGTGGAACGCTTTACAGCCGTGGTGAGCAGAAGAGCGATACGGAATGCACAACAGGTTGAACTTTGAGGCGAATGGGCTACAACAGCAGGAGACCATGTTGGGATCCACTCGTCCCGGTCAAGAAACTGGTCTATAATCCCGGTCAAGAAACTGGTCTATAGACCCGGTCTATCGTCCCGGTCAAGAAACCGGTCTATAATCCCGGTCTATCGTCCCGGTCAAGAAACCGGTCTATAGTCCCGGGTCTATCGTCCCAGTCAAGAAACCGGTCTATAGTCCCAGTCAAGAAACCGGTCTATAGTCCCAGTCAATCATCCCGGTCAAGAAAATGGTCTATAATCCCGGTCAATCGTCCCAGTCAAGAAACCGGTCTATAGTCCCGGTCTATCGTCCCAATCAAGAAACCGGTCTATAATCCCAGTCAATCGTCCCAGTCAAGAAACCGGTCTATAATCCCGGTCAATCGTCCCAGTCAAGAAACCGGTCTATAATCCCGGTCTATCGTCCCAGTCAAGAAACCGGTCTATAGTCTCGGTCTATCGTCCCAGTCAAGAAACCGGTCTATAATCCCGGTCAATCGTCCCAGTCAAGAAACCGGTCTATAATCCCGGTCTATCGTCCCAGTCAAGAAACCGGTCTATAGTCTCGGTCTATCGTCCCAGTCAAGAAACCGGTCTATAATCCCGGTCTATCGTCCCAGTCAAGAAACCGGTCTATAATCCCGGTCAATCGTCCCAGTCAAGAAACCGGTCTATAGTCCCGGTCTATCGTCCCAGTCAAGAAACCGGTCTATAATCCCAGTCAATCGTCCCAGTCAAGAAACCGGTCTATAATCCCGGTCAATCGTCCCAGTCAAGAAACCGGTCTATAATCCCGGTCTATCGTCCCAGTCAAGAAACCGGTCTATAGTCTCGGTCTATCGTCCCAGTCAAGAAACCGGTCTATAATCCCGGTCAATCGTCCCCAGTCAAGAAACCGGTCTATAATCCGCGGTCTATTCCGTCCCAGTCAAGAAACCGGGTCATAGTCTCGGTCTATCGTCCCAGTCAAGAAACCGGTCTATAATCCCGGCTCATCGTCCCAGTCAAGAAACCGGTCTATAATCCCGGTCTATCGTCCCAGTCAAGAAACCGGTCTATAGTCTCGGTCTATCGTCCCAGTCAAGAAACCGGTCTATAATCCCGGTCAATCGTCCCAGTCAAGAAACCGGTCTATAATCCCGGTCTATCGTCCCAGTCAAGAAACCGGTCTGTAGTCTCGGTCTATCGTCCCAGTCAAGAAACCGGTCTATAATCCCGGTCTATCGTCCCAGTCAAGAAACCGGTCTATAGTCTCGGTCTATCGTCCCAGTCAAGAAACCGGTCTATAATCCCGGTCAATCGTCCCAGTCAAGAAACCGGTCTTTTTTGCCTCCATCAATGGAAACGGACCATCATAGGACCATGTGGTGCTGGGTAGAGTTCCTGGGGTATTAGCACTTTATCACCTTATAGGCCACCTTGCAGGTTTAAAGTGAGAGACTAAATCACAACTTTCTTTATTCACCAATGTGTGGTGATAATCTTTAAGCCTTCATCAGTGTCAATTTCTGACCATAGGATCACAGTATCCAGTAGTGATGTACCCAGAAGTGACATTAAGGTTGCTTTCGCACCTATCAGTCCGAGTCAGAGTGAAATCGATACTTTTGGGTCATTTGCTTATTGGTTTCACACGGCACATGAACAAAACATTGGAAGAGTGGTGTGTATGGTTGAAAACACATGCATGAAGATCTTTCATTTATCGGTCAGAACTACAAACAAAGGTCATCTGCAAAATAATCATAACAAAAAAAAAAAAAAAAATCGCCCAAGCACATTGAGATGATTTTAGAAATGGTTCGTTTATACGGTTTTGTGTGTCGCGTCCACCTCCAGAACACATTACGTTTCTGCAGCCCTTAGCTCTGTCCTTCGGCTCAGTGTGCACCTCACACATTTTAGCAGCTCGTATCTACGGGGAAAAAAAAAATGTCATCTGCAGCCCGAAACACATGGCCTGCTCGGTCCACGTCCTGTATTTGGGTCCTTTCAGCATTAAATGCTTTCTCACTGCAACTGAACCGGGTGTTCCATTATAACCGTAACAAGACCACCTGATGGTCTCAGTCTGGGTATTTTGGAGTGGGATTGCTTTGTTCACACCTGCACATCTCGAACGGCGCCAGAGTGGAAATGACACCAGGATTCCATTCAAAAGGACTAAACAATGCCTATGTGAAAGCACCCTGAAAACCCAAACAACACTGTTATACCTGATATACTCATACCATCAACACACACACACACACACACTACCATGACAGTGTAACTGAGAATAATCCATAGTCAAAATCATGAATGGTGGTTTTATGGTAGTCACGTTGTGCAAATGATCTAGCAATGATCTGATTAAATGCATAATAAAGGTATATATTTAAAAACATCACCTAATAGCTATTTGGTATTTCACATACAGAAATGCACACACACTCGGCGTGTTAGAGTGCAGCTCTTTATATTGCATAGGTATTCGAATAATTTGCACCTTTAATACATGTCCACTGGCCTACCCTGCACATCGTATAACCGTGTTCACTCGGCGTGAAATATTCTCGAATTTAAAATCGGTGTTCGCACAGCTAAGAAGTGAGAGGACAGATAGGGCAGTGTTATCACTTACGTTACAGCAGCTATAACCAGCAGTTCCTGTTATCACTTACGTTATAGCAGCTATAACCAGTAGTTCCTGTTATCTCTTACATTATAGCAGCTATAACCAGTAGTTCCTGTTATCTCTTACATTATAGCAGCTATAACCAGTAGTTCCTGTTATCTCTTACATTATAGCAGCTATAACCAGTAGTTCCTGTTATCTCTTACATTATAGCAGCTATAACCAGTAGTTCCTGTTATCTACATATAGCGCTATAACCAGTATCCTGTTATCTCTTACATTATAGCAGCTATAACCAGTACTGTACTTAAAGCTATAACCAGTAGTTTATCTCTTACATTATCATATAACCAGTACGTTACCAGGTTACAGCAGCTATAACCAGCAGTTCCTGTTATCACTTACGTTACAGCAGCTATAACCAGTAGTTCCTGTTATCACTTACGTTACAGCAGCTATAACCAGTAGTTCCTGTTATCGCTTACGTTACAGCAGCTATAACCAGTAGTTCCTGTTATCGCTTACGTTACAGCAGCTGAACCCTGTTGCTATAGCAACGACAACGTATTAGAACAGGTACCTTAATACAAACCTGTGATTTGATTTGTGATTCGTCAGAGCTGCTAATGACTAATTAACACAGACAGCGCAGAACACAATCAGATGCTAAAATAACCCCTACTACGCAGGTCCATGTTAAACAAAAAAAAAAACAAAAAGGGAGAATTTAAAAATCTATTTCGAAACATAAATTCTTACCAAGCACATAGGAAATAATTGCTGTTTAGGAATAAAACAGTGGGTGAAGAAAACTGGATATTCATGTTCCACAGGCGGTGCTGGAAGGTTTTATCATGTGGCAGAAGTCTGCACTGACAGCACATCAACAGAAACAGCGAGCAGGTGGTGCTGGGATTTCTCTACTTCTGTTGCTACTTACTCTCTGGTTGTAATACTGCGTGCGTGTGTGTGTGTGTGTGTGTGTGTGTTTTATTAAATAGAATGAAAAGAGTACAATGAAAAATATGTTCACTATATAACCAAAAGTATGTGGACACCTGACCATCACATCCATTAAGTCACTAAGTGAGTAGCACACAGTTGTATAGAACATCTTTGTATGACGTAACATTACGATTTCCTTTCACTGGAACGCCGAGGCGTAAACCTGCTCCAGTGTGACAATGCTCCTGTGCACAAAGCGCGCTCCATGAAGACATGGTTTTCCAAAGTTTGGTCTAGAAGAATTCGAGTGTCTTGCACAGAGCTCTGACCTCAACCCCAATGAACACCTTGTAAGACGAACTGGAACGCCGACTGCACCCCAGACCTCGTCAGTGCCCGACCTCACTAATGCTCTTGAGGCTGAATGAAAACATATCCCCACATCCACGCTTCCAAAAAAAAAAAAAATGGAGGTTATTTTAACAGCAAAGAGTGGACCAACTCCATGTTAATGCCCATGGTGTGTTAATGGGTGTGATGGTCTAGCGTATGATTATATATTATAATTTTGTCTTTTCTCTCCTATGTACGTTTCCAATTTAGAAGAAGCCTGGAAGTAGAGCTGATATAATGTGATATAATACTGATATCATGACAAATTATTTCACAATGCACTTTAGGAGACTTGTGATATCTTTTAATAACAATTGAAATTTTTTTTTTTTTACAATTGTAATATATTAAACATTTGACTTTTCATTTTCATTTTCTTTTCAGTGTAAAATGTCTTTTTTTTTCACCCACATTAACTAACAGTATTTAATAGTTACAATTAAAATCAATTTCATAACGGTATAAAACGTGCTGGATCAAGTGCTATTTTATAGGCTCCAATGCACAGTGTTACAAATAACGAATAAACATTTCGGGACACGTTATAGGAAAATAATCAGTGCGACATGAAATGGAGTCACGGTTCACACCCCTAAAGTTGATTATTTTCCCATACCAGCACATCGCAGAGTGAGTTTATTTCTCTGATACTACAGCAATTCGCTTAAAGAACGCTTCACGATGTACATTTTTCTTTGCTGAATAACATCAGATTTGATCATTCATTATTATTATTATTAGATTATAATGAGTCTTTATTGGTCACACATACAGTAGAGCACGGTGAAATTGTTTTCTTCGGGTGCCCCAGCCTGTCAGGAAGTGCAGGGTCAGCCATGATACAGCGCCCCCTGGAGCAGAGAGGATTAATGGTCCAACAGTGGCAGCTTGGCAGTGCTGGGGCTTGAACCTCCAACCTTCCGATCAGTAACCCAGAGCATTAACCGCCAAGCCACCACTTCCCCCTGATTAGTTGCAGGGTCCACCATACGAGTCCCCATGAATGAGTTAAAGAGCATTACACCGAGCGCATTAATATAAAGCCGTGATTTAAACGACACTGCTGTCAGAGCTGCTTTTTACAGATAATTACTCGACACCATCTGCCCAATCAGATTCGAGAATTTAGCAGTGCTGTGGTATAAGTTGAATTAGTGATCTACCAACAACTTTGAAAACTGCCTGTCATAATAACGGGTTGTAATCAGTAATGGTATATCCTTGACTTTTACAGATCTTTAAACAATGATTGAAATCGACCCCCAGCTCTGACAGCGCAGGGTATTATTCCCATTACCTCAGCTCCGTGAAGTTATGCCCACTGTAATACTTTTCATATGCAGGAGATTGAAATATTCAGAATACAGCAGAGCAATAAATAAAACATTTGCAGGATGGATTACATTAACCTTTATCAAAGACAAGCCTTAGGAGGAGCGTACAGAGCGTAACCATATTTCAGCTTGACCAGATACCGGAGCTGAGGCTGGTGAACAATCCGAAAGGCACAAAGAATTCAAATGAGAACAACGAACAGGTAAATCGAGGCGACTGAAGTCACAGAAGCAGTGTCCCGCTGACATGCTAATCACTTTGCAGAAATATGAATACATTTGCATGAAAAGAGGTGGGAAAAGAAAACACGGAATATCAAACAGAAGTGGTGTGTTTCCCCCCACATACTGTACTGCAAGTGTTTGCAGGACCGGAATGTGATTAGTGAGATGTTCATGTTCGTATCATGTCATAACGCATTCATAAGACATCGTACACAATGTCATAGCGATTCCTGAAAATGCGGCACAGTTAATTGTAGGGGTGTAACGATACACAAAATTCAAATTCCATATGATACGGTGAGATGCCTCAAAAGAGGTGTGGTGCCTCAAAACGCCATATGCTTTAGCAAAAGTGAGACAGACACGTATCTTATAGATTCGTCACACTGTATTACTTTGGTCCACCAAAACTGAAAAACAGGAAGCTAATTTGTTAGATAAAAGGAGTATGAGCTTGATTAAGCTGTAAGGTTTATTACAATATAAGTGGTGTTTAAGAAGAATAGCCTGCTTTATTATCCGGCCTTCAACACAGGTGTATCAAACAAAACAATTTGCCATCTCATTACACTCGTAATTTATAGCTATATTTATCCTATTTGTGCATTATGCAACTGGCACCCTGTCCAGGGTGTACCCCGCTTTGTGCCCGATGCTCCCTGCGATAGACTCCAGGTTCCCCGTGACCCTGAAAACGAGTAAGCGGTATAGAAGATGGGTGCATTATGCATTGGCATTAACAGGATGCATTATTAGTCTGAAGTTTATATTCGTAACGCTCAGTTTGTGTATTGTATTTAAAATAGAGCTGCAACAACTGATCGATAAAATCGATAATAATCGATGATGAAAATCGTCCTCGACGAATCTCATTATCGGATTAGTCGGTCTGTGCGCGGCACGTGGGAAATTTACTCATTACGTTACTTCTGTTCCGAAAACGCGCTTCGGAGAGAGTAAATACTAAAGTCGCGTCCCAAATGACACACTACACACTTACACTATGCACTATGTACTCTACTGTCTAGTGTGTGGATTTTAGAAAGGTAATGACATCTCAAATGGAACACTAGCGGGTTTTTGTGTTTTCCAGTCAGTGGCACAGGACGTCATAACAATGGATTTCTTCAGTTTACTGTTCGTCAGCGTTACCTTTTATTCCCAACATGACCTCAGTCACCATCAGGCGTAATCGTCAAGTGACAGCGGAAGAAAGTGTGCGACCTCCAAGTCCTCTAAGGCAGGGGGGCATTTTATATTAAAACGCAGTAAAGAAGACTGTAACCTACAAACATTACAAAGCAGAGCTTGTGAGCACAAACTTATAGTTATATCCAAAATGCTCCACTGTGTGCCAGGGGCAGGGGACGCTGGTGCAGGTGCTTAAAAGGTTCAGTTTAAATTCACGGTCATTATATGCTGTATTTGTGCGCTTGCAGTGTAAATTCTGTAGTTTATTATAAGGGAAGTGATCCGTTAGTAACGAGGCCGCGTTGCTCCTCACGCGCGGTGTAGACACGGTAATAAACAAGATCTGTAATGTCTAATTAAAACACGATGATCAAAAGTAAACAGTAAAAGTAAAACAATATGCCTAAAGGCAGCGAGTAACAGAAACCACAAGGAGCAGTCAAAGGGAGTTTTTATTAAGTAGTAAATAAGTATTTATGCATTATTTTTTTATGGATGCACAAAAAGCATGGAATTATACTACAGTCCTAAATGAATAATATATATTCGTGTGTGTGTGTGTGTGTGTGTGTGTGTCTGGTCTGGTGTGTTCTTTTCAGCCTTATATAATTGAATAATTCTGGATGAAACAATAAAGAAATGATTGTCCATTTATCCCGTCTGTAAAAATCTCTCTCTTGAGAGTGTCTTCACAGTGACTTAAATATTAGAATTCTATCATCTAAAGACTAGATTTTGTTTTGTTTGTTTGTTTGATACAAGTATGCAAATTTACGTCTATTTAACTGCATTAAAAACAACTATAATATAAAATACTAACAATATCTGCAATCAAATAGAAAATGTTGATTATGACATCTATTGTTTATTTATTTTTTTTTGATGGTGACTCCACATATTCACCTGTAGGGTCCTGCCTTAGAAAGTGTGATCTTAGAGTGATCTGAAAGCCTAGATAATTTATTTTTTTCTAAGGAGGTGACACGGGAACCAGATAAAAGAGATGTGGTGGCATCAAATACCTCTCTCATGCTCATCCTCTCTCCTTCTAGTGCTCACTCGCTCTCTCTCTCTCTCTCCCCCCACAGAGGGAGAAAAGAGCGCAATATCTCTTTGCAGTCACATTGCCAGAGGCCACAGTCGCAGAACCCCTCGAGTTCAAAGGATAACATGCCGGCAGCATCTCCAGCTCAGCGCTACATCTGACAGGAAAATCCAGCCATGAGCCTCTCTACAACCGAAGCCACCATTCACATGTGCACTTTTCTGCGAAAGGATTTCAACTGCAACTAATTTGGCAGGGGTTAAGTGGAAGACTGGCACATCAATCGACTGAGACGAAGCCCACGGGTGAACAAATCCAATACATTACTAAGAAAAGACACGATGGCCCGTTTTCAATCAATTTGATTAGAACAGTGACGCAATGACAGGAGGAAAACGTGTAAATATCAACACAAACAGAACGTCTGGAAATTGGTGGGATTCGAACATGAATAAGCCGTTGGGCTCGCGAGTGGCGCAACAGAAAAGCTACCCTCTTGTCAACTACTGAAGATGTCACAGCCATCCGTGGCAGGAGTCAAGGCAGCAAAGTTAGCTGTGCTCTCTGAGAGGAGAAGGATGCAGAAAAATTTTCTATATCTGAAGAATGCATTTTTGAACAGTTACGTTAAACTAACCAAGTGAGCTATTCTGAAGCGAACACAACTTCCATCATCATCGACACAAAGAAAGGGAAGGTGATGATAATGATTCTTTAAAGAATGAATAGCTCTGAACGTGTACTCTGGCTTAGAGCCCTAGTTTTCCCTGTTAAAACATTTGTTGTTAAAAAGGATAAACCAACATGAAGACCAAAGAGCTGTCTATGGGAGAAAAGCAAGTCATTTTGAAGCGGGGAAAACAGGGAAAATAAATCAGAGGCATTGCGCAAACATTGGGCATTGCCAATACAACAATCTGGAATGTCCAGAAAAAGAAATAAACCACTGGTGTACTAACAACCAGACACGGAACAGGTCAGACAAGGAAAACAACAGCAGTTGATGACAGGAACATTGGGAGAGATAAACAACAGTTAGTGAATCACCAACAAACTTCACCGGGAAGTGCTGACGGCATCACGGTCCACCATTCGAAGAAGACTTTGAGAGCAGAAATATATCACAAGGCCATACCACAAGATGCAAACCACTCATCAGAAGTAAGAATCTGATGGGAATTCGCAAAGAAATACAGAGATGAGCCACAAAAGTTCTGGATTAACCAAGATGAACCTCTACCAAAGTAATGGAAAAGTCAAAGTGTGGAGAAAGAACAGATCTGCTCACGATGCAAAACATACAAGCTCATCTGTGAAACATGGTGGAGGTAGTGTCAGGGCTTGGGCTTGCATGGCTGCTTCTGGATCATTCTCACTAATCTTTATTGATTGATTTTGTCTACAAATTTACAGAGAACTGCATCCAAATGAATCGGGAGGAATTTTATCATGTAGCAAGACAACGATCTCAAACACACTGCCGACTCAACACGCGACTTTAAAGGACTGCAACTATAGTCAATATCCCCTACATATTATCCTAAGCCTCACTTATTGGCTGTGGCAGAACATAGATATACTAACACAACAGGACGTCACTACTGAAAATTAAAGTAAAATTTTAAGTTCAGTACAGCGGTTTAATAATGTAAAGCATCCAAAGATCTGGCTAGCTAGTCTAGCTCACTCAGCTAGATAATGGGGAAACTGAGTATTTAAAAGGTAATTGCTTTTTTGTTTTCACTCTTTACCCTCCAAAATACATGTAGCAAAGTTGACACCTAATTCATTACCTAATTCAAGACTTTTCACCCCTCTCACGTTATGGCATTCTTAGTATTCTTACACCCTGACCTATTTGTGCTAGCACGAGGATAGGTTTGGGATACAGATCGCAGTGCACCGTCATCCGTACAGTAAGTCATTTCTTATCTGAGAAGGAGATCTGATGAATGACATCAGTCTATATGTAAATATGTCACCAGGTGTGGATACGTGAGGACATTCACAGATCATCTATTACAATTATATCCATCCACTGTAGTGCAGCTTGTGCAAGTCTGTGTGTATCAGTGTGCATAAAAGAAGCTGACTGGTGTAATTGTGACGGAGAGAGAGAGAGAGAGAGATGCAGAAAGATGTTTGTAATAAAGTATTGATGCTTGTAATTCATCAGTGTTGACAGGGTGATCGTTATATTGGATAAGATGCCATGAATAATGCTTTCTTTATCTATAAAAAAAAAAGAAAAATTGTCATTTGGTCTCCCAAAAATCACACACACACATACCTAATACACTGTTTTTGTCAAAATAATAATAAAAAAAAGACACGGTACGCTTTCTAGCGCCTATCTGTCCTGAATAACAAGAGCAAGCCGTGGAGCGAGTCGACGGTGTTGTTCAAAACCAGACTGCATAAGTGAAATGACGACGTAATAAAAAGTGGGTATTTTATTTCTGTAAAAAACAAAACAACAACAACAAAAAAAAAACACGCATAACGTTTTCAGATAGAAAGAATTTCAATAACGTTAGATCCTGAACATGTCGGAACACGGCTAGCTAACTAGCCAATGTTTTGCTAGCAGTCAGTCTATAGTTTGCGTTATTTTACTCCGTTTTTATTTTCTAGCTTATTTAAGTTTAAAAAAAAAAAAAAAAAAAAACATCGACAGCTAGCGATTCTGCTGCTGTATCAAACAGGGCATCGTTTCATACTTTTAGAAACGTACTTGCCGACACCCTCACCTGCAAAACTCATTTCAGGAAGGCAGTTACACCGTCCATACACACCTTAGCCACCCCAACGGTCATTATTTTTGGCCCCTGTTAAGCAGAGGTACATAGGGGTGAAGTGCGTTTTGTATTTTCTTCTTTGGACACTACAGCGTTTCTGAACTACAGTGGTACACCGAACCGAGAGAGGTCGACTGTAAAACCCGCCCACCGATAAAACCGATGGGTCGAGTTAGCCGAAAGAGAGGCCGATCAGGATACGCTCTCGGTCACTCTCTCGCTACGTCTCGTCATTCGCGCTCGCATATGTCTCTCCATATCTTTCTTGCTCGCTCGCTCCAGTTCTAGTATACCATTCTATATCTACACTGTATCTCGTACACCGCCGGGCATCTAGTACACTGCTAACATCACCGAATTATACATGAAACCAATTGAAACGTGGTCCAGGTACTTAATAAGTATCCGAAAGGCTAGATAACCAAGAACAGATTCAAAAATAGGATTATGGGCTCAATATCGGTTATAATGAGTGGTTAATTTTGAAGTTCACGTCTATACAAAGTCTATTTTTTTTATAATAGCCCCCAACAGTACAAACATCCAGGGTACTAACTGTCAAGCCCGGCTTAGCTCGGGCCGTGAGGTAAGCTAAACGCAAGTGGCTATTTAAAAAGGGGGCGGAGCCGTGACTTCCTCTTTCAGTGGAAATTGCGTCAACACATCGAATAATGCCGTGCGTTTCGAGGCACTCGATGGGGACAATTCTTAAGATGTCAGATGCAAGTATATTATCTGCAAAAAAAATCAATAAAAATATTAGTCAAAACCTATTTTTTTTTTTTTTTTTGCCGTTTCCTAGAATTTAGTCACAGTAACATCGGACAGGTTTTCCCCAGACTACTGCGCATATACTGTAGACGTGCTGTGAATGATGAACCTGATGCTCTTCCAGCCACTCATCATACATTACCACTGATCCAGAAAACATCACAGCCAATCTGAGTGCCAAGAGGAAACGGTGCTTTTACTTGGATGCGTGCACACCACTACACAAATTTATTGCTGAAATACAGCGCATATGAGTCGGCAAGAACCAAAGATCAAATGTTTTCTTTTCAATTATGTGGGCTTTAAAAACAGAATGACCCCCAAACCACGGAAGTCAGTACTGAGGTTTGCTGCGGCACAAGTAAATGGCTAGATAAGAAAGATAAGTGCTTCAGAAGTGGAGAACAATGAATGCATTTAATAGTCTGGATGTCACAATTAAAAGACCACAGGCTGAAAGATTATTTAGGTATAGGGTGCTACAGAGAGGGCTGTCAATGCCTCTGTACTGTGTTCAGAGAGAGAGAGAGAGAGAGAAAGAGAGAGAGAGAGAGAGAGAGAGAGAGAGAGAGAGAGAGAGAGAGAGAGAGGAGAACGCCAGAGAACATCCTACACACAGAACAGAGGCGTGCTAATAGCCGTTGGGGGATGGTGGCATTGCTGTTGTAGCTACTGATGGTGGCAAAGATAAAAATCACCATTGTAATGAGCAGAAGAGAATAAAAAAAGCTTCCTGAAGCAGACAGGTGGTGGTGTCACGCGTGAAAAAGGTGTTGGGATGCTGCCCAATCCGGCTTGGCATCCTGCTGAACATGAGGGGCGTTCGATATCCCGAGGGCTGATGCATGCAAAGACTTCTCATGCTTGCCGTTGAATACAGTGATATTGCTCGTGACGATCTCCGAGTCACACTAAAGCCGGTTTTAGACTGGACCCAAATTTCCTTTCGCACAGAATTCAAACCAATGGTTCGATTGCGCAATGCCCGGTGTCAATTTTGGGCATGCAGGTTTGCAAAATGATCGGTGATGAGCTCATCAAGCTTATTTTTTTGTTAGTTTCCTGTAGTACCAACACTCATACAGTGAAGAACAGTGCTGCATGCTTCGTCGTCATGCAGGAATACCTGCAAACGCTCTCATTTAAGAAGATTTTTTTAAGCCAAGAACAAGAGGTGCATTTCTCAGCATGCGTATCGGTATCAGTATTACAGTCTTATGGAAGTCCACTTTTATTTTTATATATCAATACTGCATTCCGTCTCCTCCACTGACCATAACAACTTCTTGCCCACCATCATAGAACGCAAAACAGGCAGTGACCTGATGCACTCTGGCTCACGTAAAGCCAGCCCGAGACCACCGTTTTCAAGAGGACCAGGGTTTGGGTCTCTGGACTGCACCCGGGCTTCATACGCTACCTACGGTACAGAATTCTTGGGGAAAATGGTGCTAGGTCAGGAAAAACACTATGAGATGAGCCCGATAAAACCTTTACTAAATCCTCCATGTCAGATTTGACCATGAAGATCCTTAAACGATTAATGAGCATGATAAAGGGATCAGTTCCTGGGAGTTTTATGAAATCCTACACTATGCTGTCTTCCTATTGGTGGCTTTTAGGTGCATGTCGTAGCAGCACTCAGATTTCAATTTTTAAAAAAAAGTGTTAATAATAATTCTCTTGACTGCAACAGCACTATCTGGCCAAGTATCACACAGTGTAACGCTGACTTAAGACAAACACAGACAAGTGGTTGGTTATTAAGGAGAATTGAGCGTGATTAAAATAAATACGTCAAGAAAGTATCGGATGCACGTGCAGAGATTATCACACCATAATTCATAGTCTAGACTATATCAGCATCTTTGAGAATAGGCCACACAAAACTGTGCTGTTCAGGGGAAAAAAAAAAAGAAATGATCCAATCCGTATATCTGATCTTAATGACAAGACAGAGTATGTGGGATGAGGAGGCCCATTTCTGGTGGATGAGTATGTGGGTCTCCATGGTAATGGCCATCTGTGCTCTATCCAGGGGTCTCATCTCGCTATGTGGTGAATTAGCAGGCAGCGAGCGGCTTCATCACAAACTCTAGCCAAGCACCGGGCCTAGATACGAGCAGCCTGTAGGTTTTTACTGACTCCTGAGCTGTAAATGAACATCAGTGAATGAATATGGATTCTCATGCACCAGAGAATGTAGCAAAGTAACAGAATCCCAGATTGCGGATTCCTAAGAATTCCCAAGAGTCAACTGACATGACAACTGATTACAGCAAGAGGAGGAGTCAGTTTCCAATTAAATCCAAAGAAATGGCTCTCAAGACACTCTTGGGGGGAAAAAAAAAAAAAAGCCTAATGTAGAACCATAAAGGATATTAGAGCAGAGGGTTCTCCTACTTGAAAAAGTATAATATTTGTACCAGGATAGAGCCATTAAACATACAAAGACCTCACTTTTTTCAATGAGTGATATGAGGAAATGGCCTGTTTGTGGAGTTGGGATGATGACACAGATCTCAAGTCTTTTTCCTTTCTCTTGAGAACAGTTAGAATAGGTTACCCGATCAGAGATGGTTCTAAGTAGAATTATCTTAGACAGAAAGAACCCTTGTGGCTTGTGACTGTGGTTCATGTTAAGGACATTTACACCAGAGATCCCAAGAGGCACATTTGTGTAAGTGTTCACCATGTTGTCATAAGATCATGAGCTCAAATCAGTCTGTGTTACACCTGTTCATGGCCTTGAGTTAGTGGCCATGTATAAATGTCCTTGAGTCAGTGGCCATGTATAAATGTCCTTGAGTCAGTGGTCTGTAGTCAGTGGCCTTGGGTCTGTAGCCATTAGTGGCCTGGATTCAGTGGCGCTGGAATCAGTGGCATTGAGTTTGTGGCCTAGAATCGGTGGCCTGGAATCAGCAGCTTTGTGTTAGTGGCCTGGGGTAAGTGGCCTTGGGTTAATGGCCTTGAATCAGTGGCCTTGAGGCAGTGGCCTGGAGTCGGCGGACTGGAACCAGTGGTTGTGGGTAAGGGGCCTGGAGGCAGCAGTCTTGAGTTAGTGGTGTGGATTCAATGGCCCAGAGTTAGCTCCTTGCAGTCAGTGGTCTTGAGTTAGTAGTCTGGAGTCAGTAGTCTTGAGTTAGTGCCCTGGAGTCAGTGGCCTGGAGTCAGTGGTTTTGAGTTAGTGGCCTGGAGTCAGTGGCCTGGAGTCAGTGGCCTGGAGTCAGTGGCCTGGAGTCAGTGGTTTTGAGTTAGTGGCCCTGGAGTCAGTGGTCTTGAGTCAGAGGCCTGGAGTCAGTGGTTTTGAGTCAGAGGACTGGAGTCAGAGGACTGGAGTCAGAGGACTGGAGTCAGAGGACTGGAGTCAGAGACTGGAGTCAGTAGCCTGGAGTCAGTGGCCTGGAGTCAGTGGTCTTGGATGATTATTTGTTAGTGTTTGTTTATTTAAATAAACTGATGTAGCAAACAAACCAAAGGGCTATGAAAAACTCTGAACCATGCAGCAGGCTAAAGGTCAGGAGATGAAATCAACAAGATAAAATCAGTAAACAGTAAACAGGCTACGGACAAAGCACGAACACAGACAGGCAAAAGAACAAATGACCAGGCAAATCGCCACAGACACCGAGTGAACAAACGTCCACAAATTAACACTGAGAGTACAGAGTATTTAACGGGAGTGTGATTGCAAGTAGACGAGTGTCGTTAGTAATCAAACTGGCTGCTGGACATGTGATAAGGTAATGAGCTGAAGATTGTGGGAGTTGTAGTCCATAATATCCATGACACCATATTACCAGATTACCATGCTTCCTCTGACTTCCACTTTTCACACTCCATTTCTTTTAATCGTATGTGTTCGGAATAAAAAACAATAATAATAAAAAACAAACCCATAACCAGCAACCCTAATGAAAAGCATTTAGTAATAGCCTAACACACAGGCTAAGTCTACTTTGTACTTAACAGTAAAACGAATGAATTGATCCTTGGGAGATTTGAGGGTCAGGATCATTTAGCTTAGCATAATGAATGACGCCTATAAAGGAACAAGCCGCGTGTTTGATCCTTTCGTTTGTGGGTGTTGGCAAAGGGGATGAGATGAGGCCAAAAGTGTGTAATTATACATTGCAGGAAATGAGTGCAATGGTGCCGTCTTGAATTTTTACAGACTGCCAGAAACATTATCATGTTGTACCACTCTCTGTATGTAGGAGTGCTTTTATTCCTGCAGAAATGGCCATTACACGCTGCTGGAGAACTGTACAAAAGCCTGATGACTCACCAACATACAGGGACTTTAGAAGTATATATAGATACTGTTTGGATCTGTGCGCGCGTGTACGGTTGTGTGTGTGTGTGTGTGTGTGTGTGTGTGTGTGTGTGTGCGCAGAACAATTGAGTCGAACGAATGCTAGCTATTCTAACATCCAGACGTGCCCCGTTTTCCGATATCAATGGCGGTTTTCACGGAAATACCGTTTGAGGATCTCAGCCAGTCTAATGTTAATGCGGAAGGTAAGGTGATAAATACACCTCATACACCTGAACCAGAGATTATAGCATGAGATTCGGTCATAATCCCGAAAATTTCAGATGCCAATTTTCATACCAAAAAGAGACCATCTCTGCTCTTCAATGAAACGGAATATACTGAATAATAAAAACAATCTAAAAGATACAAAGTGATACAAAACGGAACATCATCTTTCATTATGGATCGCCAGTTAGGCCTTACAAGTAGTAGTGTAACAATACAGACATTTGATTTATTTATTTATTTATTTTTTGGATACATCACAATGAATTCCGCAGAGCTCCAATTATACGATACGTACACTGCACAATTGGGTTTGGCTCAGAAAAATAAATAAATAAAGTTGTCATTTCAAAACAAAAGATTACAATGTAATATTACACCAAAAAAATTTCCAATTAAAATATTATCAACACAAAAAAACTGCCATCCTGAGCACCTTTATCTGATTGTTGAGCACTAATTAATTGCCTAAACCCGGAGTTTTCTAAGAACAATAGCTAGAGATTGCTAGCCATAAATAAAACTACTTTGAAGTTTATTGTCGGAGCTATTATCAATGTAACAGATCATTTCTGAAACGGCAAAAATCTCATTTTGACTCTTCACAGTGAAGTACTTATCGGTGTAAAGCGATTAGCTAAAGAACCATTAAGACTGAGTGAAGAATTTTTCGGAATTATTTCTAGCCGTGAATGAAATGTGAATAGTTAAGTAATAAAAGGTTACGGTTGTCACCATTCGATCACGTTCAGTTGCTTATCTGGAATATTGTGAGCGAGGAATTTCACACATTTTAGTTGAATACTCCTGCACTGGCCTCTCGAGCCCTCGATTGACGCTCCACTTTGACTCATGGTGCGTTCAGACTGCGGCTCTGTATTCGTGCTCATTATTAAATGTCCCACTAAACTGATTCGGGATTTGACTCAAAATAAAATAATCAGCTTTTTTTCCCCCCCGCAGCACAGAGACTAAGAAAAAAAAAACAAAAAAAAAAACCAGAAAATAAAGCACAGGATCAATGACACCATCTACAAACACGATCGTCAAGGCATGTCCGAGGACCGACTGGTAGCATGGCATGTCTGTGTGGTTTGGCAGTTCCATCTCCCACCCAAAAAAACCCACAGATACACCCTCCCGAGAGAGGTCACGACAGCTCGACGGATTATTGGAACACGACTCCCATCAGTAGAGCAGCTCGGGCCAGCTGTAGATAGCCAGGAAGGCTCATTCCTCTGGGACACATACCATCCGGACCGCAGTCTGTTCATCTGTTCATCACCGAATAGAACCTGCCATGTCTCAGGCCAGAGAGCATCACAGGTTCATGAACAGCTTTTACACGGAGACCTCGTGTCTGACTGCCAAGGAAGAAATAATGCAGAGAGAACGAAATACAGAGCTAGATCGCGATCATCTCCTGGGAGCCTCGACAAGCTATCGTGCTGAACCTCATCCCATCCAGTAGTTTTGTACATCGAGTTCCTTCTGGTCTCCCACGATGTTTCGACGAAACGTATATTTCCCCAACGGTGCTCACAGGCTGTGTAAAGTGTAGAAAAGGATTCTTGAATAACACGACATTTTCCTGAAAACTTTTCTGTAAAAGTCGGAGCACACGAGCATTCCGGCGCAGTGGTGGTTTGGCGGATAAAGCTCTGGATTACTGCTCTGAAGGTCGGGGGTTCAAGCCCCAGCACTGCCAGTCTGCCACTGTTGGACCCTTGAGCTACGCCCTTAACCCTCTCCAGGGGGCGCTGTATCATAGCTGACCCTGCACTCTGACCCCAACTTCCTAACATGCTGGGGAATGTGAAGCAAATAATCTCACCGTGCTGTAACGTAATCGTGATCAATAAACACTCGTTATATAACCCTAGTCTATTTCAAGTTACCGTGGCAGCTTATTAAGCGACACATTGACTATAACGTCCTGTTAAATTTTAAGTGTTTAAATTCGGAATGGTTAGTGTACTGCATCTTGCTGATCTCCTGAAGCACAATAGCCCATCCAACAGCCCATAATAGCCCACCCAAAAAATAAAAATGAGTAATGCTAGCTAGCTTAATGATCGTTTATGTATATTTAATGATTGTGTATTTACAGCAACAATTTAGTTGACTGGACACTTGACTGGATTTGTTTAAAATATTTATTAACCGAAGTTAAAATGCACATAACTGACTGGAATTTGATGAATATTGTTGGTTTATTTATTTATTTATTTATTTATTTAAAATTATGTAAATGTAACAGAGTATTTTTGAAGGTCATGGTATGTTAAGTCGTTTAGTAAACAATCTTAAGAGAACCTCAACGTAAAATGACGAAGCAATTAAAAAAAAAAGAGTCATAGAAATCAATAAAATATCGTATTGGGGGAAAAAGTGAAGAGAGTTGTTCAGGGTTCAAGCGCGCAGCAGACGTCATTACTATTAAAAAAATTAGAAGGTGTGATTATGACCCGTGTGAAGCAAACACTAATTAGGAGCTCAAACGAGAAAAAAAAAAATACGGTTTAAAGTGCTGATTAAAATGTTAAAGGTGATTAAATGATGATTAGAAACATGCATAAATGATATACTGTTATAATTATTTGTTCTTTTTATGTTGGTTCAACTTGTACTCTGTACTTTTAAACCATTCCCATTATAAGAAACGGTGATATTTCCAACGTGCCCTTTTTTTACAAATGATAACAATGGTACATCGATCTCGAAAATGATCTTGGCCTGGGTTTAGTCCATGCAGGTACTTAGCAAGAGGATGTTCTTTTCTTCTTTTCTTTTTTTTTTTTGCAAACATAAAACCTTGATAAATTGCCTTTGTGAGTCAGTAAAAACCTCAAAAGTATCGCTCTAACTTTACCTCTACTCAAACCAAGATCCCGTCCAGGTCTATGATCGAATATCTCCGATACATTTCATGTCTGGAAGCACATCTGGTTCACGTCGAGCTTTGCGATCACTTCTGGCACCGCGTTTTTAGATCGATGGATATACTTTTATTTCTTCCCATGGGTGAATTTGGAAGAAATACAATATTCTATCCATTTGAATTCTTTCCCCGTATTAATAAGCAGCCATCACAACATGTTGCCAGTGCTACAATTGTACGTACGAGAAGATAAACGTGCCCTTGTGTGCAGCGTATCTACGTTGTATCGCAGCAGTCGGGTGGTTGTGTTCTTGTATTCCTGTTCTCAGATGTGCTGCTTTGCCAGAAGGCACTAAAACTGGGGCAACATGAATTTGAAATGGCTCCTGTGAAGTACAAAACATCCTGTTTAACACAGGAGGAGATAAATCTTGTCCCCCAAGCTATCGTAAGCTGTGAATATGAACCACCTGTAGGCGATGCTAATATCTTTTAACAATTTTAACAACAATCTGATGCAAGCGATGATTCTTATTTAGGTACAAATATCCATCCATCCATCCGTTTTCTATACCGCTTATCCTGCAGGGTCGCGAGGAACCCGGGGAGCATATGCATGATCTCACATCTCCACACTACAACAGTGGTGCTGAACTCATGGGTTCCATGTAAAAAGCCAGAGGAAATGAATTAGGCACAGATACAGCGAGTGTTTAAAGCAAACAAGATTGAACAAATTTGCAGAAACACACACACACACACACACACACTGACTGCACATAGGTTCCACCATGAAATTCAATGGATTCAATACAGTTTAACAGCTGCTTTGCTTTTCCTCTAAACCCACTGCCTGGCAATTTTCTCCTTGACTGATCTTTCTGCCTTGACCCTCATTTAATTTAAGTCCAAAGGTTTGCATGGTTCACCGTCTCGAATCTGCAACATAACTGCGAAAAAATAACAACAAACTAACACCCGAGCAATTTATTGGTATCGGCATTCAAAATGAATAAAAAGATTCTACGTAACGAACACGTATATATGTCGCTCATATTTCATCATTTATCTACAAAAAAAAAAATCATTAACTAACTATGAAAAGAAAAGAGAAAAACTTCAGATACTTCAGATATAGATCTATATCAAATCTCCCCTTTATCTCCAAGATATCAGAAAAGGTTGTAGCACAGCAGCTATGCTCGTACTTACATACAAACATTATTACATTACATAATCTCTCCCTCTCTTTACCTCCCTCTCTCTCTCTCCTTCTGTCGAGCCACACATGATTTTATGGAGATGTCAGTGATCCTGACCCTTTCTGCTCCCCAGACCTGCCTGATCCATCCTGATGCTCTACCTCTGGATGGAGCTCTCATCAACTGGAGACTACATTCTGCCACTGAGGAAAACCCCAAGCAGAGCAGCCTGGAGATTGCTGAGGACGGTACCACTTGAAGTACCATGGAAATGGTTGTGGACCTCAATTCCACATGGACGTTCTCGCTGTGGTTGCTGGGACTACGGTTGCAGCGATGTCCTTGGGACTGCGATCACCACATGCAGTTTTACACTCAGGTCTCCTTTAGTGAACAGTGGACGAGTTCAACAAACAGACTTCATATAAACACCATAATGAACTTTCTTTTACTTTCACACGATCCGTCGTTACCCAGATGAGGACGGGTTCCCTTCTGAGTCCGGTTCCTCTCAAGGTTTCTTCCTCATATCACCTTAGGGAGATTTTCCTCACCACCATCACCACCGGCTCGCTCAATAGAGATAAACTCACACACTTCAAATCTCTATCCTGTGTTTATACGTTTCTCTAAAGCTGCTTTGAGACAATGTCCACTGTTAAAAGCGCTACACAAATAAAATTGAACTTAATTGAAGATAAATTATAACAGGGAAATTTGGCATCCACTTACGATCTCCCCTTGACGCATTTCTTTCGGTACTTTCAAATACGGAACTTCGTTTCTAGATGTTTTCCTGATTTCCCTTCTGCTCCTCCTGAACAGGCTTGGGAAGACCTGTTTTCAAACCTGCATCAGAGAGGAATGATTTCTAAGATTTATGATTTTATTTTGACGCTAGTTGGGGGGTCGAGTAATAAAATTAGGAATGCGTGGGAAACGGAATTTGGAGTACAAATAAGTAAGGAGTGTTGGGAACATGCTATAGGGAGGGTACGGTCTACCACTTCTTGTGCTCGTCTTGGACTTATACAGTTCAAGGTTTTAAATAGAGTCCATTTGTCCAAGTCGAGATTGTCTGTGATGTATCCGGATGTAGAGGACAAGTGTGATAAATGCCATGGCTCTCCCTGTCATCTTGGCCATATGTTTTTCTTCTGCCCTGAACTCCATGGTTTTTGGTCTGGCTTTTTTACCATCATGTCCACTATTCTCAGGGCAGATCTAAAGCCTTGTCCATTGATTGCTGTATTTGGGATTCCTCAAGCATCAATTCCTTTGAGCTCGATACAAAAGGATGTTATTGCTTTCACATCCCTTATAGCAAGACGTTCCCTACTGTTACACTGGAAGTCTGCTAAATACCCATCTATCTCCCAGTGGATAAAGGACGTGATGTTTTTTCTGAAACTCGAGAAAATAAGATATACGATGAATGGTTGTACAGATAAGTTTTTTTCATAAATGGCATCCCTTTATTGCCTACTTTATGTAGTTACAGACACTACCTACTTAAAGGTTGGTGCCTGTTGTTGAATTTTATAATATCTCTATAACCAGCGACAGTTAATGGGTAGCCGTGATGAGCCGGAGGGGTGGGTTGTGGGTTCAATTTTGTTTTCCTTGGTATAAAAAGAAAAAAACCTGTGAATATTTACTGCCGTTGCTCAATTTATTTGTATTTTTGGGAAAGGGTGGGGAGGACAGAACAGAAAAGGCGATTCAGATAGGCTTAGCAGAAATGTTTAGCAGAAACGTTATTAGAAATGCTAGCAGAAATGGTTCATCAGAAGGTCAGCGAAAATATTCAATAAAAATGAAACAAATAACAGGGAAATGCTCTAACAAGAAAGAATATTTGATATATTGACCTGTACGCTACCACGTCATTGAATAATGGTTTATTTTAGGTTTAATATTCGTGATTAATTACATCCTGCATTAATGATCAGCTCTGTTGATTACACACTGGGCAAACTCTAATCCTTAACTTCCCAAAATCTGAACTTGATCTCGAAGCTTGGGAAAATGAGGATTCATTATGCTCCGATACACACACACACACACACACAGGCTGTTAGGAGAGATAACACTCAGCTCTTCAGAATTAAGTCATAATTGCGAAGCAAAAATCAGCTGGTGGTTATGTCCCAAATGACTTACATTACCTCACTACAGGGTTCCGATGAACAGCCTAGGGGTTAAGTGTGTTTCTCCAGGGTTTATTATCAGTAACCACCAGCTGTGACTGAACCACGACCTCCAATCAAATACAATCCACTTCCCACTTCTGATTGCGAAATAGTGAAAAAACCCGGGGGGAATGGGGGGATGGGGTATACGACATCAACAACAATAACACCACCACCACCACAACTGCATTTTGATAAAACAAATACAGCATTCAACGTGTATTACTGATCCGATTAGAAATGAGCCTGGGAAAGCCCGTCGCTTGTAAATCACAATAAACAGTTATTTCGATTTCTGGAAACGTCCATCTTTTCACAGCTCAACCCAGGTATTCACTCTTCATCAGGAGTCAGGGCTGCTAATGTGGCGCGACAGGAGAGCACGACAGCGCGATCAGTCATTACCACGTTCCCTGTTGTAGGTACGAATGACCTTGAAAACGTTAGCAGTGCCAGCCAAAAACCTCTCACTCAGTGCTACAAGTAGAAACGTGCATTTGGATTGATATTCGCGAGCAGAAAGCAGCTTTTAATGGAAATGTTGTGCACAAATGACACTTCAATGCTAACACCTGCTAAGTAGTCGTAAGTGATGCCATATACACACCCAATGCAAACAAGCCGATGCGGAGGTTTTAAAAAGATACCCAGACAGTCCATTCTCCGTGCACTCGCTTAAACAGGCTACTAAAGTGGACCTCTCCTTGTGGCCAGGGTGGTACACTTCTCTTTTGTACCTTTATTATGTATCTTTTAACTGAAAATGTGGATACGCTTTAAGTATCTTTAAGCTATAAGAGACACGACTAGACTGTAATTAGAGTTTAGAGTAAAAGTATCAACTTTTATCACATTTCTTGGGAAAACGCACTCGCTAAAGGCACAAAAGATGTACCCTCGAGATTAGCACTCCAGGGACATGGAGAGTGAGTGTGCATTTTTCATTTTCTTTAAGATCACAGAAGCGAAAGTTTTGCTTTGTTTTCATCATGGAATATCCGATTTCTCTATGAATGTCATTTTTGGTCTGAACCAAAAATTACATCCGAGTTCATATCCGAGTTCATATCTGAGTTCATGTAGGTTTTGCTAAAATTAGCAACTTTCCATCTGTCGAATCCACATCTGATGTGTTTCTGAATCAGTTTTTCAATGTCCAGTGCATCTTTTTATGATTTTTTTTATAACCAAAATTCAGTTGGACTTTTATTAAGTCATGGAGAGAATAAACATCATTAAATATGTTTATATATCGAATATTTTGAGATAAGATTGTCCTGTATTTTCTTAGCTGTATTTGTTGTGTGCCATGCTGACACCATCGGGGCAGTGGTGGATTGGCGGTGAAGGCTCTGGGTTACTGATCAGAAGGTCGGGGGTTCACTGCCAATCTGCCACTGTTGGGCCCTTAACCCTCTCTGCTCCAGGGGGCGCTGTATCATGGCTGACCCTGTACTCTGACCCCAACTTTCTATCATGCTGGGGCATGTGAAGAAAACAACTTCACTATGTATATGTGATCGATAAAGACTCATCATCATTATTGCTAGCGCACTTGCAGTGGAGCTCAACACCATAATCATTGGAGAAATCTTTTGGAACCTGAGACTCGGCTCGGCTAGTTAGCGATCTACTTAGCATTGACGAGCACGATAGCACCGAACACCGCTGCATCGTTCTGTTTAGGTAGAGATGAAGCAAGGGGTAAATCCAATTTCACCGCTACCAGCCGGTGGTCAAATGGCATTGTGGGTAATGTAGGAAACTGCTAACTAAAGTGAAAGTACATCAACATGTCAGTGAAAGAAGTTTGAGCAAAAACAACAACTCCGAATTCCATTACAAAATAAATCTTGGACGTCACCGAAGATCACATGAATTTAATCCTAATAATACTAATTATTCATAATTATTAATACTAGCGCTAATAAAGCTAATAATACTAGATAATGGAACAATAACGTAACCTTGTGTTTATGTCAATAGATCATCCGGAACTATCCTAATATAGTTGTTGTTGGGTTGACATGAACTTTTCTTCGCACATCTGGGTCTATCAGATCCAGATGTGATAGCAGATTCACAACCGGTGGCTGCACCAGTAGGTTTCACATGACAAGCTTGCTGAAAATTTATGCTAAATCAGGGTCGTGATGATGAATCCTCAGATGACGAGCAGATTCAGAGGAGTCTGATCTACCGTATATGGACCATAATGGAATATAAAGGATGATTTATTTATAGTTCTGACTCATCATATCTCCTGAGAAACAATAGGTATAACACAACACGGTAGAAACAAGGCCAAAATCAGTGCACTCAATCTATAAGAATGCTGTGTTTATAGGATAATGAAAGGCTGTAATCCTCGCAGAAATGATGCACACGGCAGCAAGGAGAAGACCTAACGTTCGAGGAGAGCCGGCGTAAGATCACGATTTGCCGATACGACCCCACGGCCAACGATAGAAGCGAACAAGTCCGTATTCGCCGTAACTGTATTAAACCATCGATTTCCGATCAGAACAAATCCGACGGCGGCGTCCCAGCTTCGTTTCTGCACCGCATCTACATTACAGCTTTCACCGTGGGCTTGTTATGGGAAAATAATCAATAGCGGGGTGGTGTGAAGAAGCAGAGCTACTGTTACTACACTGACGTTGATTATTTTCCAATGACGTCATGTCGTGAAGCGTCTTATTTGATCTTTTTTTCGCGTATTACGATTATTTATTAACGAACAGCAGGTCATACTTCTTATTCGTTCATTTTTACGTTTAACGTTGTAGAACACGCTTGAAACAAGTTGGTTTTCACGTACGCTATACAGTTCCTTCTGGATTTTGCAAACTCGAAATCAAGGAGACTCCGCAGTGTTCGCGGCAGCTTGCAACGTTTCGGAATCGCCGCAGATTTTCTGCAGATTTGATGAACGATGTGACACGATCAAAACATCGAATTTGCCAATTTCAAGTAGTTTTCCACCCCGGGAAAAAAAAAAAATAAATGATATTAACTGCATCGCAAATTGAAAAAAAATTGCTTGCAACAGTCACAAAAAAATAATAAATTACGCAAAATACTGTATGGACTGATGGACTGTGTGCACAAACTTTCGCACACCAGCCTCTCTATGTTTACTCTCGTTAAGTTAATAAGACACTAGAGACTCCTTTCATGAACGTTAAATAACCGTCTCTTCACAGAAAATTTCACCATGTCAACCACCATTATGAAACCACCCTTTACGACAAGTCGTTACTATGGAAACAATTTGTGCGTTACAGTGAGCACGTTAACATAAACCTGTGATTAGTTGGTTAGTACACTGGGGGGAAAAAACATAACGGAACACGTGTTCAGTCGGATTTAAAACAACTTATTACATACACTGTAGTTTAAATAACAAGATCACGTGTCTCATCAGAACACCATTCACTTGCAAGTCAGATCTACATTTCGTTTCAACAAGTTTCTAAACATCGATTCACACAGTATTAACGTGATCCAAGAAATCTCACGAGGATGGCAGCGCTGATGCGAAGAAAAAAAGTCTTTAGTATTAAAATGAACTCCATCAGCATGCGTGTGGTAGAACAGTACAGAGCGAACCGTCACCGTCTCACTACACTTTCAACCCGGGTTCGATTTTACTCAGGCTTTGAAATGACATGCTCCAATCATGTGGGTTGTACAGAAACAAACTGTGTAAACGTAACTCAATTCGATGACACAGAACTGACAGTGATTCAGAATTACCGTCCGAGCTGCTGGTATAGAGAGTTAACCAATACCTTCTGACCAATCAGATTTGAGAATGTGATAAAACATTAATTAACCTACTCTGCTTAATGACGTCAGTATGTGTTAGGTGACAGTTGCTAGCGAACAGCGTGTTAACTTAGCTGGTGACGGAGAACGTTACGCCGCTCCTCAACCGGTTATGCCTTCCGTGAAAGTGCGAGTAATGTTTATTCCTAATATATTTAGAGCTGCAACAACTAATCGCTAAAATTGATGATAATTGATTAGGAAAATCGTCGTCAATGAATCTCACTATGGATTAGTTGGTCGGCGCGCGGCACGGGGCACATTTAATCATTGCGTTACTTCTGTTCCGTAAACACGCTTTGGGGAGTAAATACTAAAGTTGTGTTTACTTTAACATTTAACTTTAACATTTAACAAGTGACTGAGGAAGAAAGTGAGCATCCTCCAAGTCCTCTAAGGCAGGGGGGGGGCATTTTATATTGAACACCAAGGAGAAGATCAAACTTTATAAAGTGGAGTTTGTGGAGCAGGGAAGCACGACAATGATGCACGAGCACAAACTTATGTTTGTACCAAAAATGCTCCACAGTATTCAAGGGGTTGGGGAAACTGGGGCAAGTTGCTTAAAAGATCATTATATGCTGTATTTGCGCTCTTGCGGTGTAACTTCTGTCGCTTATTTGAGCGGAAGTGATCTATTAGTAACGAGGCCGCGCTGCTCCTCACTCGCAGTCAGATCTGTAAGGTCTAATTAAAACACTATGATCCAAAGTAAAACAATATTCCTAAAAGCAGTGAGTAACAAAAACCCTACGGTGCAGTGAAAGGGAGTTTTTATTATAAAGTTTATAAGTATTTATGCATTCATTTTTATAAATGCAAAAAAAAAAAAAGCTACTCAGTTTGTGTTCTCATAGGTCGCTGTGTGTTAACTAGTCCCTTGGTGGCTTAGCGGTTAAGACTCTGGGTTACTGATCCGAAGGTCAGGGGTTCAAGCCCCAGGACTGCCAAGCTGCCACTGTTGGGCCCTTGAGCAAGACCCTTAAACCTCTCTGCTCCAGGGGGCGCTGTATCATCTCTGACCCCAACTTCCTGACGAACAATTTCACTGTGCTCTACTGTATATGTGACCAATAACGACTCAATAGAACAACTCGCAGTATTCTGAGGATCTTGCGATTTTTCAAAATCACTGCAGATTTTCGCCAAGCCGTGTCCCGTGACACGTCACCACATGCATTCCGCGAAAGCCCTCTTCGATTCACGCGTCTCGAACGCGAGTACATCTCATTTACCGACAAACGTCAGTGCGAAAGACCGTGCGCAACGATTCACGCGTCCTTCGAACTGCGATTTCAAGAGAACAAACGTGATCGTGCCGTCTACAAATAACTTGGAGATCTATTCAAGTCAGAGACGGATCCCTGGGGGGCAGTGCGGCGTTAACCTATACGCTCATAATATAGCTCCCTGACGCAATCGAGATGAAAATGAAGCTGGGAAAATATTTTTAAAAAAACAACGTACTGTATGTATCAACAAAACGAGAAAGCAAAAGTATAGGGAAAGATAAACGACAGGCTCATGCTGGAATTTTAATTTTTTAAATTAACATCTAAATGGACAACTTTGTTCTTTATTGAAGATACGACGGCGAACGATGATGATACTTGTAGACGCTTCGCTTCCTTTAATGATCCGACTGATGAAACGTTTACGTAGCCTCAAATTGTATTTTTGACTTTCAAATAAACATTTCATTAAATAATGGAAATGTTGTGTCTTGGCTCCACTTCTCTCTCGCACCATTAATTTTGCTTATTTAAAATCAGCGAGCCTTTTTTTTTCCTTCTTCTTCTTCTTGTTTTCTGTTAACTACACTGCTACCGTATAATCACTTTCCTACCAGCTAATATGCTTCACGAGGTCTTGGTGTGATTTTTAACCGAAACAGATGAAGCAGAACAGATAGGAGCTTTACTGCAGGAAGGGGAAATTAAGCAGCGGTGCTTGGACGCAGGTCATGCTGGGCGCGACGTTTAGTCGAGCTTCACGGGGACAATCAGACCGCGACGGTGCACGTCTCCTCCTCCCCGCTACGGCACATAATTATTGAACTGTTCAGTGGGAGACGTGATGAGAAATCTCCCTCGTGGATGGACGAAGTGATCACGGATACCCAGACGCCGATGCTGGTGTTTTAAACGAGCTCGAAACAATACGCTACAATATGGAGGGGTCACGATGAAACAACAAATATAATCGTATATAAATATAAATGAATAGAAACCCGTTCCCAGCAGGTTCCTTTTCCTGCGAAACCCGCATGCTTGCGTCACTCATGGCAGTTACTGTATCATGGCATTGTTTAGAGCAAACGACACTAATGAAACTGTTGCGTGTGTGCATTTAAAGTGCTATACCGGCTTTAGCTGCCGGTATAATGAGCAATTTGGATCGCATTCTTTGGTATTCGTTCTTTTTTTGATTCTAACAAGGGAAGGCACCGTGTAGGTGATGTAAACCAGAGCAACTCCATTTTTAAACGATTGCCAAAAGCATCCTATTCATCGGGAGGATCTAGAACGCTGGTGTGGATTCAAACTCGGATGTATATCTCGGTTGCGAGACGTGTTCGACGCCAACAAGAAACCCAGCACGACTCGGCCTGGCTTCTATTCATGCAGTCCTTATTCTTTGTTCCGGGCCTTTTTTTTTTTCTCTCTCTCTAAAAGTTACACTAATGCCCGTGTCTAAACTCAAACAGTCCAGGGTTTTCCTTCCCATGGAAAGGCTTACCATCCCCCGCTCCACCCCCCCAAAAAAAATAATCAAAAATACCACAAAACACCACCCCAAAAAAAAACAGAGGTGGCGGCTTGTTCTCAAGAGTTATGCTGGCAACAGGAATGACCTGTCAATCAACAATCAGTGTTTGGACGAGCGTTTGTGTGATCTGTGTGTGACAGAGGCTCATCGCCAAGCTAATCAAACAGCTGATTAGGTACTCCTCTGTACCGACACCCATCGACTCGGATAAGCAAGCTACATGCCATCGATACGGTAGAAAGTCAACAAAGAATAAATGTAGAAAGTAGAATGAAATTTTCTTTGTTAGGGAGTAATTCTTCTGGATGGTAACGATAGCGATAGCAGATAACTATAGCTACAACTAATGCAGCGTATTTTATGACTAAAGAAATGGCTAACCTAGCTAACTTACCTAGATGTTCATGGGACTGAATCGAATTACGTTGGAAAGCGAAGTTCGTTAGTCGACATTACATAAAGATACGGAGAGTGAGCGAACGTTAGACTATCGAACCCGGGTGGGTAGATAAAGAACGTTAGGCTCTGTTCACATGTAACGTCATGTTTTCTGATGAAAACCACTGGTCAAAGTGTTGTTTTGGGGGGTTGGTATTTGGGATTTTTTTTAACTATAATTGTTGTTCCAAAATGCAGTCGAGAGATGTCCCAAAAGAAGCTCGGGGCGTCTCTGAAAACATGTCTACTCCACGGGATTATTACGTCAAACAGGCGCTGACCGCTTCGAAAAAAAGAAATAAATGTTGAAATAAATCGTATTATTCATTAATTAAATAAACACAGTCGATTTTGTCTCGGTTATATCCTTCGGTTGCATTTTCAAGATGAATCAGATATGTATTTTAACATGGTGGTTCGTCCTACGTGTACTCGTTAAAGTAATCTACGTACATTTTCATTCAGCCGCAAACATGTCATTTGGGGAAATGAATAGAATTTTGACTCGAAGTACAGTAAGGGTTTTCACAAATACGGTAAGGATAATAGTCGGGAAATTTGAATACGTTCAAATTTACCCCCAACCGCCACCGGCGCCACGCAGAACCCAGACGATACGTCTACATGGAAGCTGTTAATAAGAACAACACTACACGACATGCGGTTACAGGAAAATAATCAATAACGGCCTAATTCTACGCCCGGGGTTGAGCATTTTCCGGTAAGAGTATTTTATTTCATTCCTTTTTTTTTTTTTTTCCCCCCTTTCCACAGCAATTTGCCAACATTTCTATTTTTAAAAAATTCAATAATAAACAACACTTTGTGCCGTTTATCCGTTTCTAGTGACGTTCAATGTCGCGGTACGCCGACGACGATACGAGCCGGTTCCTCGTCTCGCGTTCATTATAAGCTTACGATAAACAGTCGTTCTGTCACCACCTTCTCGTTCTCTCTCTCTCGTGAAGAAGAAAAACAACACCACCATAGCTTGTCATGTTAACATAAAAACGAAATAATAATAAGCGTATACTCTTCCATCTTGTCTGAAATTCCAGTTCTAGTCAGAAGCTGAGAATTCACTGTGGGGCGAGTGAACATGAGAGGCAATCACAGCACTGTTTAAAAAAAAAAAACAATACAAGCAGTGGATAAAAACAAATGTTAAAAGTCAATTCAATCCTACAGCGAATCTGGAGAGCTAGAATAAACATGCACATGAAGCAGGAGTGGCTGAAAAGCAAGGAACTCGACTGCTAGCGCCGCTCACGTCTTATTTGTTAGGATTGGAGTCAAAACCCCGAGCGCACATCTACAGTACGACGACTATTCCGGTTCTGCATCCTCGATCCCAAGAGATCTGGAAACTGCTCCGTGCCCCCCCCCCCCAACAAATAATGCAGAACAAAGCTGATGTTATTCCTCCTCTCCTACACTGAGCTTAAACATGTTGACTCGAACACGGCCTGAGGAGGACGTCGGGGTGATTATGATCTCAAAGACAGGATCACGACGGAAAAGTTCAAGCATCAAAAGTTACATTCAATCCTCATGTCCTGGTTCTGGGGAGCCTGTAGGGAAGCTACTCCATCCAAGTACTCACAGTGTAATGAATCTGGATGGAAAACAGACGTGGTTCTTAATCACGACACTAAAAAAAAAAAAAACAACAACACAAAAACAGCTGGAGAAAGACGACGCGTCTGGAGCGCTGCCACTTTCGCTCGGCAGATTACGCGAGCGGCGTGAGGAACGATATTGCGATTCTCCGTCTTCCTTCCCCCGCGCGTTTGCGTTTTATTCCCTTCACACAGTTCCTCTGGAGATGTCCCCGCACTGTGAGGCTGAGTGTGTTAAGGCTGTCACTGCCCCTGCTCCGGCATGCCAAGGGCCGTAAAGTTGCTGCTCCCTGCTGAGACTAAATGGATTATAATTAATCTCCGGAGCCCTCGACAATCAGACGCTGGATCTCCCAGCTAAGAGCGGACCACAAATCTGTTCTGCCGCCCGTGAGCAGGTTGTAGACGAGGTCAGGTACGATACAGGAATGAGAAGATCGCCAGACTGCACTCACAGGACCTGATTTACGCGGAATTCACGTCCGTGAGAACAAAAGCATACGAGGTGGTTTACTAAAACTCCAACCGAGTCATCAATAGAAGTAGTGAAGATTTCATATTCGGGAAGTTTACACAAATTGAAGCAGGTCTATTAAATGTGAGAGAATCGTCAAAAGATCGGTCTGTGCAAAGCCTGCAAAGCGGACGTCATTTTGACTCGCTACTACGCCAGTAAAGATGTCTAGAACACATAATACGTGCAATACTCATAGTTTAAAAAGGGAGTGCTTTTTATGGCCCCGCTATTTAAACCAGTCACACATGCCGAATCTAAATCAAATGAATGTTATGATCTTGAAGAAATCCTCCCAAACAAGTCACGTTAGCACTCGGCTGTCAATTAAACCAGATTTTAAAAACACGTGGGAAACCGTCTTCTCGAGATCTCCACACACGACAGCTGTATACCTCGCTGGCATTCAAACAGAAACTGGAACAAACGCATGCTTCCGATTGGCTCATCCCGTTTCTCACCGTAGCTGCTCACAGCCGATAAGAGGCGATGAAACGAACTACGCGACACGTTCATGTGATTGTTAAAATATAAAACAAAAGTAATTATCGCACTACGACTGCGATAAACAGCTGTGATGACGTTTAGAAAAAGGTGTACGTGTATCGTCAACGTCCGCACCGTTAGTTTCTTGCACCCCTGAAAGAAAGCCTATTATTTCACGTCCTACGCTGCCATTTTTCAGCTCAGTGCCTTTAAGTTGAACACTCTTGAGTCCTTCACTGCTTGGCTTCTGTTCCTGCCTGCAAGCCCAGTTTTACAGAAGTCTCTTGGTGCGTTATGGGCACCGGGAGCCGGGAGCTTGGTAACAGAAGCGTCATCTGAATGTCAACAGGCTCCTCGGCCCGTTTACTCCATCTGCCGCCTCTGGGATTCGAGTGAAAGACGGTACTCTCACTTGGTCCGAGTGTTGTCAACTCCGACAGAGTCACAAGATAGACAGAGATCTAGTCTGTCTCGTTAACAAGTTCGAGATGTATTATCACGGGGGAGGGGTGGGGACGATTCGAGTCTCTCTTTAAACGATTCTGCGCTGATCTCTATAGTCAGATTTTTTATTATTATACATATTCATAGATTTGCAGTAAGCGCACTTTCCCGGTCAGGGTCACGACGGATCCGGAGGCTATCCTAGGAACACTGGCGTAAGATCACAGGGTATCGTACACTCACATTTTCACATCCAGGGACAGAACCCCGGAGGAAAACCACACACACACACACACACACACAGTGAAAATATGCGAAACTTCATATAGACTCGAGCTCAGGATCAAACCCAGGAGCTGCACCACCATGTTGCTATTCATATGAATATTTTAACCCAAAGAAATGGGTTCAAATATACAGTATTTTCTGTCCAGAAGTCGAAACCCTATGCTTAGTGTTCGTGCTACGTGAAAATGAGGTGCTAGCTAAGCAAGTTAACAGATTCCAGAGACTGAACAGCAGTTTCCCTACATGAGCGGTTACTCCGTGACATTTTATCAAGCACTCCCTCCAGAAATGTAGCAATCGTGAGATTTTTTTTTCTTTCCAATTTTTAAAAATGACCGCAGATTCGGGCCGAGACGCGTCACGTGACGTCATCGCGACGCGCATTCGGCCAAAGACCGATTCAAATTCACGAGCGTCGAACATGAGTGCAGCGAAAACGTCTGATTTAACAGCATACGTCAGCGCGAAGGACAATTTCGTGCAACTACGATTTCGCCAATTCGATTCAAAGCATATATATATATAAAAAAAAAAAAAACTCAGCAAGTTTCATTGCAATTTTCTTTTTTTTTTTTGGGGGAAAAAGCCACAACAAAATCATGAATTTTTGTCCACAGCAATAAACATGATATCCTGTATGGGCTGATAAAGATAACTACGGAAGCTCGTTTTTGCTTATGAAAAACTATCACGCAGATTTTTATCTTGCGATCGCGTGTTAATATCCCTCAACTGTGACATTTCATCTCTTAACTGAGAGTTACGTACACACAACTGGGTCTCTTTTCCTCCCGGGTTACGTCTCAACCTCTCACATCTGCACTTCTGTTTCTAAAAATCAAACCACAACACAACCCAGCATACGCAGCAGTGTGTAAACATGGGCACGGTATTTTCTCAAGATTCCACACAGAGCACAGATCAGAGCTTCATATACTGTATAAAGCATCCCAGAAATCCATAAAGCATTCAGTGGCACCTCACCATATGTTCATGTCATCATACCTATATTTAAGAGCAGCGAACAGAAGGAAGGAACATCTGTGGCCTTTTCACTAGATCATTACATCAGCTATACAACTCCAATGTTCAGAAAGGAAACGAAACTTACAGAAGATACAGCACTGATAACAGCATGAAGGACAAATGAAGCATTGCCAAATCATGAGCAGGCCAGGGGGGGGGGCACTAACTTAGAACATCGATATTACACTAACAGGCAAGTGTCATGCTTGCCTTGATCATCAGATTAACGTCAGTTTCTGGTGCTTTTCTCAATCTCTGGTCATGAGTTTGAGTCGTGTGCCTTGAGTAGGTCTCACTACAGTTACCTGGAGTGTGTAATTATCTCTCATTAGCGGAGTTTGTGTTGAACCTGGATAGAGAATATCAGATGTTACGACTGAAATTGATAACGTGTGCAAAAAGCAGAATGGATTTAATTGCACTGTTTCCATGCAGCTACACCTATGGTGAAATCGCCTGCGTTTCATTTTTAATTCACGCGGTCATGTGAGTGATGAAGTTCAATTTCAATATGTTATTGGCCTAAAGTAAAATTAAACACGTGCTAATATGGGTAAAATAAAGCAAATGTGAATGTAAAATTTATATGAATCATGTAGATAGTGGAAAAAAAATATGTAAAAAACAAAGTGAATCACGTGAATCGTAAATAAAACATGTGAATCACGTAAATAAAACAAATGTGAAACGTGAATATGTGAAAAAACAATAACTGAATTGTAAAAAAATTGAATCGATCTTGAATAAAACAAATGAATATGAATCGTGTGAATAAAACAAATGTGAATCACGTGAATCGTGTGAATAAAACAAATGTGAATCACGTGAATCATGTGAATAAAACAAATGTGAATCACGTGAATCATGTGAATAAAACAAATGTGAATCACGTGAATCATGTGAATAAAACAAATGTGAATCATGTGAATCGTGTGAATAAAACAAATGTGAATCATGTGAATAAAACAAATGTGAATCATGTGAATCGTGTGAATAAAACAAATGTGAATCATGTGAATCGTTTGAATAAAACAAATGTGAATCGTGTGAATAAAACAAATATGAATCATGTGAATCATGTGAATAAAACAAATGTGAATCATGTGAATAAAACAAATGTGAATCATGTGAATAAAACAAATGTGAATCATGTGAATAAAACAAATGTGAATCGTGTGAATCAAACAAATATGAATCATGTGAATCGTGTGAATAAAACAAATATGAATCATGTGAATCGTGTGAATAAAACAAATGTGAATCGTGTGAATAAAACAAATATGAATCATGTGAATCGTGTGAATAAAACAAATATGAATCATGTGAATCGTGTGAATAAAACAAATATGAATCATGTGAATCGTGTGAATAAAACAAATGTGAATCGTGTGAATAAAACAAATGTGAATCGTGTGAATAAAACAAATGTGAATCGTGAATAAAACAAATGTGAATCATGTGAATAAAACAAATGTGAATCATGTGAATAAAACAAATGTGAATCATGTGAATCGTGTGAATAAAACAAATGTGAATCATGTGAATCGTGTGAATAAAACAAATGTGAATCATGTGAATCGTGTGAATAAAACAAATGTGAATCGTGTGAATAAAACAAATATGAATCATGTGAATCGTGTGAATAAAACAAATGTGAATCATGTGAATAAAACAAATGTGAATCATGTGAATCGTGTGAATAAAACAAATGTGAATCATGTGAATAAAACAAATATGAATCATGTGAATCGTGTGAATAAAACAAATGTGAATCGTGTGAATAAAACAAATGTGAATCATGTGAATCGTGTGAATAAAACAAATGTGAATCATGTGAATAAAACAAATATGAATCATGTGAATCGTGTGAATAAAACAAATGTGAATCGTGTGAATAAAACAAATGTGAATCATGTGAATCGTGTGAATAAAACAAATGTGAATCATGTGAATAAAACAAATATGAATCATGTGAATCGTGTGAATAAAACAAATGTGAATCATGTGAATAAAACAAATGTGAATGATGTGAATAAAACAAATGTGAATCATGTGAATAAAACAAATATGAATCATGTGAATCGTGTGAATAAAACAAATATGAATCTGTGAATCGTGAATAAACAAATGTGAATCATGTGAATAAAACAAATGTAATATGTAATAAAAAAATGTAATGTGAATAAAACAAATGTGAATATTGAATAAAAAATGTGGTGAATAAACAAATATGAAATGTGAATCGTGTAATAAAACAAATATGAATCATGTGAATCGTGTGAATAAAACAAATGTGAATCGTGTGAATAAAACAAATATGAATCATGTGAATCGTGTGAATAAAACAAATATGAATCATGTGAATCGTGTGAATAAAACAATGTGAATCGTGTGAATGGGTGATAAAACAAATGTGAATCGTGTGAATAAAACAAATGTGAATCATGTGAATAAAACAAATGTGAATCGTGAATAAAACAAATGTGAATTGTGAATAAAACAAATATGAATCATGTGAATAAAACAAATGTGAATTGAATGGTGTGAATAAACAAATGTGAATCATGTGAATCGTGTGAATAAAACAAATGTGAATCATGTGAATCGTGTGAATAAAACAAATGTGAATCGGTGAATAAAACAAATATGAATCATGTGAATCGTGTGAATAAAACAAATATGAATCATGTGAATCGTGTGAATAAAACAAATGTGAATCGTGTGAATAAAACAAATTGAATTGTGAATAAAACAAATGTGAATTGTGAATAAAACAAATTGAATGTGAATAAAACAAATGTGAATCATGTGAATAAAACAATTAATATGTGAATCGTGTGAATAAAACAAATGTGAATATGTGAATGTGTGTGAATAAAACAAATATGAATATGTGAATTGTGAATAAACAATTTCATGTGAATCGTGTGAATAAAACAAATGTGAATGTGAATAAACAAATATGAATCATGTGAATCGATGTGAATAAAACAAATGTGAATCATGTGAATAAAACAAATATGAATCATGTGAATCGTGTGAATAAAACAAATGTGAATCATGTGAATAAAACAAATATGAATCATGTGAATCATGAATAAAATGTGAATTATGAATAAAACAAATGTGAATCAATATGATGTGTGAATAAAACAAATTGAATCATATAATAGTGTGAATAAACAAATTGAATATGTGAATAAAACAAATATGAATCATGTGAATGTGAATAAAACAAATGTGAATCATGTGAATAAAACAAATGTGAATGATGTGAATAAAAACAAATGTGAATCATGTGAATAAAACAAATATGAATCATGTGAATCGTGTGAATAAAACAAATATGAATCATGTGAATAAAACAAATGTGAATCGTGTGAATAAAACAAATGTGAATCATGTGAATAAAACAAATATGAATCGTGTGAATAAAACAAATGTGAATCGTGTGAATAAAACAAATATGAATCGTGTGAATAAAACAAATATGAATCGTGTGAATAAAACAAATATGAATCATGTGAATAAAACAAATGTGAATCGTGAATAAAATAAATATGAATCATGTGAATAAAACAAATGTGAATCATGTGAATAAAACAAATGTGAATCATGTGAATAAAACAAATGTGAATCATGTGAATCGTGTGAATAAAACAAATATGAATCATGTGAATCGTGTGAATAAAACAAATATGAATCATGTGAATCGTGTGAATAAAACAAATGTGAATCGTGTGAATAAAACAAATGTGAATCGTGTGAATAAAACAAATGTGAATCGTGTGAATAAAACAAATGTGAATCGTGAATAAAACAAATGTGAATCATGTGAATAAAACAAATGTGAATCATGTGAATCGTGTGAATAAAACAAATGTGAATCATGTGAATCGTGTGAATAAAACAAATGTGAATCATGTGAATCGTGTGAATAAAACAAATGTGAATCATGTGAATAGAAGTGAATAAAACAAATGTGAATCGTGTGAATAAAACAAATATGAATCATGTGAATCGTGTGAATAAAACAAATGTGAATCATGTGAATAAAACAAATGTGAATCATGTGAATCGTGTGAATAAAACAAATGTGAATCATGTGAATAAAACAAATATGAATCATGTGAATCGTGTGAATAAAACAAATGTGAATCGTGTGAATAAAACAAATGTGAATCATGTGAATCGTGTGAATAAAACAAATGTGAATCATATGAATCGTGTGAATAAAACAAATGTGAATCATGTGAATAAAACAAATATGAATCATGTGAATCGTGTGAATAAAACAAATGTGAATCATGTGAATAAAACAAATGTGAATGATGTGAATAAAACAAATGTGAATCATGTGAATAAAACAAATATGAATCATGTGAATCGTGTGAATAAAACAAATATGAATCATGTGAATAAAACAAATGTGAATCGTGTGAATAAAACAAATGTGAATCATGTGAATAAAACAAATATGAATCGTGTGAATAAAACAAATGTGAATCGTGTGAATAAAACAAATGTGAATCGTGTGAATAAAACAAATATGAATCGTGTGAATAAAACAAATATGAATCATGTGAATAAAACAAATGTGAATCGTGAATAAAATAAATATGAATCATGTGAATAAAACAAATGTGAATCATGTGAATAAAACAAATGTGAATCATGTGAATAAAACAAATGTGAATCATGTGAATAAAACAAATATGAATCGTGTGAATAAAACAAATATGAATCGTGTGAATAAAACAAATATGAATCATGTGAATAATACAAATGTAAATCGTTAATAAAATAAATATGAATCATGTGAATAAAACAAATGTGAATCGTGAATAAAATAAATATGAATCATGTGAATAAAACAAATGTGAATCATGTGAATAAAACAAATGTGAATGATGTGAATAAAACAAATGTGAATGATGTGAATAAAACAAATGTGAATCATGTGAATAAAACAAATATGAATCATGTGAATCGTGTGAATAAAACAAATGTGAATCATGTGAATAAAACAAATGTGAATGATGTGAATAAAACAAATGTGAATCATGTGAATAAAACAAATGTGAATCATGTGAATAAAACAAATGTGAATCGTGTGAATAAAACAAATGTGAATCGTGTGAATAAAACAAATGTGAATCATGTGAATAAAACAAATATGAATCGTGTGAATAAAACAAATATGAATCATGTGAATCATGTGAATAAAACAAATGTGAATCGTGTGAATAAAACAAATGTGAATCGTGTGAATAAAACAAATGTGAATCATGTGAATAAAACAAATGAATCGTGTGAATAAAACAAATATGAATCATGTGAATAAAACAAATATGAATCATGTGAATAAAACAAATGTGAATCGTGAATAAAATAAATATGAATCATGTGAATCGTGTGAATAAAACAAATGTGAATCATGTGAATAAAACAAATATGAATCATGTGAATCATGTGAATAAAACAAATGTGAATCATGTGAATAAAACAAATGTGAATCGTGTGAATAAAACAAATATGAATCATGTGAATAAAACAAATGTGAATCATGTGAATAAAATAAATATGAATCATGTGAATAAAACAAATATGAATCATGTGAATCATGTGAATAAAACAAATGTGAATCATGTGAATAAAACAAATGTGAATCATGTGAATAAAACAAATATGAATCGTGTGAATAAAACAAATATGAATCATGTGAATAAAACAAATATGAATCATGTGAATAAAACAAATGTGAATCGTGAATAAAACAAATGTGAATCATGTGAATAAAATAAATATGAATCATGTGAATCGTGTGAATAAAACAAATGTGAATCATGTGAATAAAACAAATGTGAATCATGTGAATAAAATAAATATGAATCATGTGAATAAAACAAATATGAATCATGTGAATCATGTGAATAAAACAAATGTGAATCATGTGAATAAAACAAATGTGAATCATGTGAATAAAACAAATGTGAATCATGTGAATAAAACAAATATGAATCGTGTGAATAAAACAAATATGAATCATGTGAATAAAACAAATATGAATCATGTGAATAAAACAAATGTGAATCGTGAATAAAACAAATGTGAATCATGTGAATAAAATAAATATGAATCATGTGAATCGTGTGAATAAAACAAATGTGAATCATGTGAATAAAATAAATATGAATCATGTGAATAAAACAAATGTGAATCATGTGAATAAAATAAATATGAATCATGTGAATAAAACATATGAATCATGTGAATCATGTGAATAAAACAAATAGAAATTATAAAGCAAAACATTAATTTGATGTGATGGGGAAGCGGTGGCTCAGCAGATAGGGTTCTAAACTACTCATCGGAAGGCTGAGAATTTGAATCCCAGTATTTCCAAGCTAGCCCAGAAATCTCTCTAGATGAGCTCAATTCATGTTTGTAAGTTGGTTTGGATTTACATATTCTAAATGTAAAAAAAACATTCACCTGGAAAAGTACAAATATACGCCGTACACGTGGAAAAATAATATGTAAAAAATAAGTTCAATTCAATTCAATTTTATTTGGATAGCGCTTTTTACAATAGTCATTGTCTCAAAGCAGCTTTACAGAAATAGAAAGAGATATAAACCGTGAGAAACAGATAAACAAAATCATGGTGTGAAAAATGGTTAATACAAAACACAAAATGAAAACGCATGCTCTACATGTGCAAATAACGAATAAATAAATAAATAAATAAATAAATGATGTGTGGACCATTACATGAAATTAAAATGACTTGCACTACATGTGGAAAATTAAGAATTGGGGGAAAAAATGACATTTGTAAATAATAATCATCATCATACAGACATACACACGTGAAAATAAAAACACACGTACTGCATATGAAAAAAAAATTACGTGAAGATAAATTAATGATGTGAATAAAATATTACGTGAAAATAAAATCTCTTGCACTACATGAGATGGAAAAAATGTCATTTTCTGCACCACTTATCCTACACAGGGTCACGGGGGAGAATGGAGCCTATCCCAGGGAACTCGGCGCACGAGGCAGGGGACACCCTGGCCGGGGCGCCAAATCATCCCAGAGCACAATCACACAATTTGGAAAAGCCAATCAGTCTACAACGTACGTGTTTGGCCTGTGGGAATAAACCAGAGGAAAAGCCCCAGTGCACGGGGAGAACACACAAGCTCCACACGCTCGGGGCAGAGGCAGGATTCGAATCCCCAACACCACAGGTGTGAGCCACCGTGCTCACACCTGTGTAACACGTGTAACTGTTTCACATTTACATGTGTGAAAAAAATCACACGTGTAAAATACTACTACTACTACTAATAATAATAATAATAAATAAAAAATCCCATGTGAAAACCTTTCTGTAAGGGGAACTGTAAATGAGCATGATACATTCTCATTGAGAAGAAATAAACTTGTAAACAAGTAAGAGGTAACAGGAACAGTGCTGTGTGAGTGTTACTGCATGATGTCTGGAGGTCAGCAGGTGATCTGTGAGCAACAGTCTGTGTGTTGTATGGGAAATTAAGAAAAAACTGGAAATTTAAAAAAAAAAAAATATAGTTATGTATTAGTGTGTATATTATGTGGTTGTGTATTGTGTATATGGTTGTGTAGGGTGTGTGTGGTTGTGTAGGGTGTGTGTGGTTGCATATTGTGTATATGGTTGTGTAGGGTGTGTATATGGTTGTGTAGGGGTGTATGATTGTGTATTGTATATATAATGTGTAGGGTGTATGTGGTTGCGTAGGGGGTGTATGTGGTTGTAGGGTGTGTATGTGGTTGTGTAGGGGGTTGTGTAGGGGGTGTATATGGTTGTGTAGGGGGTGTGTATGATTGTGTATGGGGTTGTGCAGGGTGTGGATATGGTTGTGTAGGGGGTTGTGTAGGGTGTGTATATGATTGTGTAGGGTGTATGTGGTTGCGTAGGGGGTGTATGTGGTTGTAGGGTGTGTATGTGGTTGTGTAGGGTGTGTATATGTTTGTGTAGGGGGTGTGTATGGTTGTGTATGGGGTTGTGCAGGGTGTGTATATGGTTGTGTAGGGGGTTGTGTAAGGTGTGTATAAGATTGTGTAGGGTGTATGTGGTTGTATAGGTCATCATCTCACCAGATTGAGCACGGTCTCCGCGATGTCTCTGTCGCTCACCTCCCCGGCACGGATGAGACCCGCGAGCACGGCGAACTTCGTCCTGATGTTGCGGATGGGCACCGCGGGGTTCAGCACGCCGGCCGCCAGGAGCACGGATCCGGAGCCGGAGCACGCAGATCCCGCAGACGACCCCGAGGCAGCCGCCTCGCCCGTGACGGAGCCCGCGGCCCCGCGCTGCTGCTGCTGCTGCTGCTGCTCTCCGCGGCCCGGAGCGCACAGCGCCGTCTCACTCGCCATCATCATCATCATCCACACCTGTCTCTACAGGCAGCGCGACACCATCCACGCCGTTTCCGGACACGGCTCGGGCTTGGAAGAAATTTCGAGAAGCAGCCTAACAGAGGTTTAAGATAAGAAACGAACCGCTACCGATGTGGACAGACCCGAGTCCGTGCGCGGTGTGCGGTTGGCTCGGGACGCGCTTCCTCTCTGAGCGCCACTCAATCTCTAGATGGACGATTCACGAAGGAATCGGTTCTTTCTGAACGACTCTCTTCAATCTGAATCGGATGGATTGGTTCAAAAGAAAAACAAACACTCCTATGATGATGATGATTATTATTATTATTATTATTATTATTATTATTATTATTATTATTATTATTATTACTATTATGAGAGGCGGTGGGTAGCGTTGCACCTTCACAGCTCCAGGGTCCCCGGTTCAATCCTGAGCTCGGCTTCCTGTCTGTGTGGAGTTTCTCATGTTATCCCTGTGTCCATGTGGGTTTCCTCTGAGGTTCTCTACTTTGTCTGATCTATATGTAGCATCTAAGTATATGACCATCATTTCCAGCATACGCTTAATAATAATAATAATAATAATAAAATAATAATAATAATAATAATAGTCAAAATAAAGGTTCATTCTATGCTCTAATGCAGGGGTTCTCAAACTTTTCCAGGACAAGGTTCCCCAGATGGCATTAACACTAGACCGAGGCCCCCCTTTTGCAAGATATCTTTAAAACACATTAAAAATACAGACTTCTGAATATATCCTCCTTTTTTATTATTAATAATTACAACTTACATCTTTATATTACATTACATTAGGAATTGTGTGTGTGTGTGTGTGTGTGTGTGTGTGTGTGTGTGTGTGTGTGTGTGTGTGTGTGTCTGAAAGTCAAAAGAGAAAACATTCTAGTAGGAGGGAAGGGCACCCCAAATTGTTGAGGCCCCCTGGGCGCCCCCTGGCGGCCCCCACTTTGGAAACCACTGCTCTAATGTACTAATGATGCTTTTCAGGGGCGGTGGTTGCTCACTAGTTGAAAGCTCTGGGTTACCAATCGGAAGGTTGGAGGTTCCAGCACAAGCACCAATAAGCTGCCACTGTTTTGTGCCCATGAGCAAGGTCTTTAACCTTCTCCACTCCACAGGTGCTGTATCATGGCTGACCCTGCACTCTGACCCCGAGCTTTTTAATGATATATTCCATACTGTAATGTACTGTATATGTGACAGATAAAGGCTTCTTCTTGTTTTTCTTCTTCTTCCTCCCAAAAACATGCTGGCATATGGATTGGCTAGGCTAAATTGCCCCTCTGTATATGTCAGTCAACATGTGCGTGAGTGTGTGTGTGTGTGTGTGTGTGAGATCTTGAGCCATGTTCCCATGCAGGATAGGCTCCAGATTCACAGAAAGGATAAAGCGCTATTTATAAAGATGAATAAATCCATATGATGTATTATAATGTATTATTATGACTTTATATATATATATATATATATATATATATATATATATATATATATATATATATATATATATATATATGCCTTTTTCATCTTTAGTCTACATGTATTCTAAATCTAAGCATTTGACTATCATTTCAATCAAGCTCATTTCTTACATGATGGTTGTTTAAAAAAATATATATATTTTTTTAAATAGTCAAAATTATGGTTCATACTATATATTAATAAAGCTTATCCCTCTTACCATGACAGTAGGATTCTGGATTTTGTGATAGCTTTATTCCAATTCCATTTAGAAACGGATCACTCTTATTTCTAAGTCATACATTACAGATCATGTTTGCTCTGAAGATAGAGCGACAGTAGGAATGAATGTGATTAAGGGACCAAGATTCATTCTGAAACAAATCCATACATGCTTCCCTAAATCTAACGAATGGACACTGACTCGCTTCGATTCATTAACCCGGCTCTTTTTTTTTCGAAAGAATCGAGTTTGTGAAGTGAGTCGTAAAGGCCATCAGTTAGTGCAGGTCTGACCTGTCTGCTTCAGCAACACGCCCTCGGTGTGCACCTGAGACCTGAGCTCTGTCACCCTCCACACGTCACTAACACACCTTCACCTTCACACTGGAGAAATAACATGCACATCACTGGCACCGATAATAAGATAGGCTTCAACACACAGAGACTGGAAAACGGCGTGTTTGTTATGACTGAAGAAGAAGAGGAGGAGGAATTAAAAATGCTTAATAAAAAAGTCCGTATTCTCCAGTTCAACATCCAGTAATTAAATTACACCAATTATCCAAAATAAAAGCTATTCAATTGTATTATTCTTTGGTTATATAAACTTAGCAATAGGGGGCGTCAGGAGCTTAGTGGTTAGCTTGTTGGCCTCGCACCTCCGGGTTTAGGGATTCGAATCCCGGATTGGCCCTGTCTGCATGGTGTTCTCCCCGTGCTTTGGGGGTTTGCTCCGGGTACTCCGGTTTCCTCCCCCAGTCCAAAGACATGCATTGAAGGCTGATTGGCATTTCGTCCGGAGTGTGTGTGTGTGTGTGTGCTCGCAGTTGTGCCCTGTGATGGATTGGCATACCGTCCAGGGGCTCCAGACTCTGCTGCGACCCTGTGTTGGATAAGTAGTACAGAAAATGCATGGATGGATATTAAATAATGATATATAATGGTTGGCATGGTGGTGCCTCCTCCCAACTCCCAAAATCATGCCGATAGGCGAATTGGTGACTCAAACTGCCCCTAGGTGTGAAGGAGAGTGTGAATGGTGCCCTGCGATGGACTGCTATCCCTTCCAGGGTGCAGATCCAAGATGGTGACGCCATCCTGGTCGCTCCGCTTAGACTTATTGACTTTTTTTTTTTAATCTTGAATTGATTCCCACCTTGTGCTCATTGTTCTGGGGATAGACTCCGGACCCTCTGCAGTCCTGACCAGGATAGAACCAGAAGATCAATGCACAATAAAGAATCATAGTAGTAATACTGTTTATTATATAAATACCCCATTATCCATCCATCCATCTTCTACCGCTTACTTTTTTTCAGGGTCACGGGGAACCTGGAGCCTATCCCAGGGAGCATGGGGGTACAAGGCGGGGTTACACCCTGGACAGAGTGCCAGTCCATCACAGGACACAATCACATACACACTCACACACACATTCATACACTACGGACACTTTAGACACGCCCATCAGCCTACCATGCACGTCTTTGGACTGGGGGAGGAAACCGGAGTACCCGGAGGAAACCCCCGCAGCACGGGGAGAACATGCACACTCGCACACACACACACAGGACCACGGTGGGAGTCGAACCCCGGACCCTGGAGGTGTGAGGCGAATGTGCTAACCATGCTAACCTTGCGCCCCTACCCCATTATTATTATTATTATTATTATTATTATTATTATTATTGTGGTTGTTGTTGTTGTTGTTGGTAATAGTAGTAGTGTATCGTAGTAGTAGTTTTTGTAGAAGTAGTTAGTTAGTTTTAAGAAAATTGCCTCTTTACACAACACTCATTCGTTTTCATTTCAAAATCTAAAACTGATTTACAAAAGCAGAGAAATTTAAAATGAATAAAGAAAATCCTTAGGGGGAAAAAAGAAATAAAATTTAACAGTTTTTTTTTTTAATTATTATTATTTTTTTAAAATCCTTGCCCAGGATAAAGCGGTTACCGAACATGAATAAATATAATGGGAAATGATTCATTTAACGAATGCGAATGAACTGTAAAAAGAACACGTGCGTGCGTGTGTCTGTGTGTGGGCTTGTTTTTAGAGCTTGTTTTTTCAGCCACAAGAATAGGAACAGTTTTGACCTTGTGCGTACATCAATGGAAGGTCCTCACGAGGATAGTAAGCCAAACGTGTGTGTAAACATAAGGACATATCAGACTGAATCACTGTTTATGTAGTACACGTCATTCTGCACTTTCTATAGTTCATCCATCCACCTTCTATACCGCTTTATCCTTTTCAGGGTCACGGGGAACCTGGAGCCTATCCCGGGGAGCATGGGGCACAAGGCGGGGGGGGGTTACACCCTGGACAGGGTGCGAGTCCATCACAGGGCACAATCACATACACACTCACACACCCATTCATACACTACAGACACTTTAGACACGCCCATCCACTTTCTATAGTAAGCCTTTAAATCTTCATGAAAAGTCAGACAGACAGAGAGACAGACAGCACGTCACACAATCTCTCTCTCACACCCACACACACACACACACCCACACACACACACACACCTGTTTCTTCATTAGCATCTCAAGGAACATGTGTTAAACATCATAACCTGAGCACATGAACGTGATCAGGATGCATGTATTAGTGACAAAGCTGGGTCCTGAATCTGAAACTATTAATACAGATCTTTTTTAAACAAAGCTTTTTGTTTATCAGTGAATTATTATTATCGTTAATCGGCTCCTCTTCGCCTGTCTCTCCAGCTGTGAGCTAGTGGCCGCGTTACACTCTGGACAGATGTTTCAGAAAGCTCAGAGTGTGAGACGTCTAACAGTCCATGTCATATACTTGACAGGTTGAGCCTGGATCATTCATATTTCCTCCAAAGCAGCTCCGTATTACAAAGGGCCCACTGAGTTAGTCTGTTTTAAATGGGGAGAAATGCACCGAGTTGAGCTCTGCATTACATATTGGACTCGTTTAAAAATAAAAAAATAAAGCTTATTTTTCAGTCCTGAGGTACATCAATAATTGACAAGCAGATGTGTAACTCGTTTGCCGTGATAAAATCATACATACATATTTCAGTAGAACTCATGAATAAAACACCGCCATTTCAGTTTCTATTGTTATAAAGCATGCTTTTAAAACAGTTTGAATAAATCCCTGCTTTAAAGATCCCTTTAGAGATGAAGCAAAGATCAGGATATAAAGCCGAGGCAGGCTTATAGTGCCATCTAGGGGATGTAAAAACATTTTTCTTTTGATGTCTCTCTGATCAGCTGATGAGAAATCAAGTCCTTAAGTAATAGTAATAATAACTGTAGGCATTAGGGACATAAGAAGCTCATTAGCTCCCTCTAACACTATATTGTGCCGTGTTAGTGCGTTTTTTAATAACAAATATCTCATGTACTTAAAAGACTATCACTGTGTTAAGATTTTAAAAAGGTGTTTATAATTTGGCCCTCCAAAAAAAACAAAAAAACAACAACAACAACAACAAACAAACAAAAAAACACAGCTAACTACCACCCTTTCCCAAGTGGAGCTACAAAGCTAATGTAGCCTTCAAATAAGATCGGTTCATAATCAACGGTTTAGCCATTGTGAAAACATTGTGAAAACTGCGAGCCGAAATATAATCGCACACTCGACTCAAACCGTGTCAAGATGACAAACAGATGAGCTTTTCTGGTTTCTAACCCTGTATGAGACACTGGGGGCATGAAACAAACCCCCAACTCTGGAGGTGTGAGGCGAGCATGCTAACCACTTAGCCACCGTGCACTTAGCAACCCCCATACCGCTTACTCCTTTTCAGGGTCACGGGACTGAGTCTATCCCAGGAACATGGCACAAGGTGGGTACACCTGACAGTGTCCAGTCCATCACAGGACACAATCACATACACACTCACACACCCATTCATACACTACGGACACGCCCATCAGACTACCATGCCTGTGTTTGGACTGGGGGGGGGGACACCGGAGTACCCGGAGGAAACCCCCACAGCACGGGGAGAACATGCGAACTCCGCACACACAGGTGTGTGAGGTGTGAGGCGAGCATGCTAACCACTTAGCCACCGTGCACTTAGCAACCAGGGACACGCAAGTCTGTCCTTGAACTTAATTGTTTTTACGGAATATCAAGTCGAGTCCAGCACCAACGTCTCACCGCTTGACGTAACCACAATACGTGACACCGAAACGTAGGTTTTTCGGCTGTAAACACACTATAGTATCGAATGCTAAGTATCGATGCCAAAAATTCGGACACATCAATACGTCCTCGTCCGTGTAAAGTCTATAGAAAGAGCATCTTAATCTCATGGGGTGAATTCGACATGGACAAGACCAGACCTTCTCATCGTCAAGACGAGCTCATACTGCATTTGACAGGAAGGAAAGGAAAGACAATCCGTTTCTTCGATCGTCTGTCATCGCTCGACTCCTCCCCCCGCACCCTTACATGGAGGTGACTCTGATAATCCGAACGCGAAGCCCGGAATATCGACTTAATCATGTGCGTAACCCGAGTCTGAGTACGGGGAACTATAACTGAACATACAGCAGATTTAACGCTCGAATTGAAGCCACCAAATAGAATAGACTCTATAGAATTTATCAGGAACAACAACAACAAATAAAAAAAAAACCTTAAGGGGAGAAATACAGGACGGCTGAAAGTCACGACAAAAAAGACGACAATAAGCAGTTATTTATAATTAATTTATGTGTAGTTTATTAAAAAGACATCGTCTCTGACTTGTCCTCTACGTAATCCAGTACTACAAGAGCAGGTCTGAGAAAGTCAAACCCAAGTCATCGAATTTTTTCTTTTTTTTTTTCTTCTTTTCATTTTCACAACGTTAAAATAAAATACAATAAAATAACACCAATTTCTCAGACAGAACACCGAACAGTCGACAAGGAAAAGTAAAACCAGCTTACATCTGAGTAACATTTTGTACCGTACAAATCCCATTGATATCAGTGCAAATGAGATATCAAGAGAGATATTATAACGGCCAACACAAGCCTTTTGATAAAACACACTCTGTACAGGTCCGTATACACGTGAACACACACACACACACACACACACACACACACACACATATACACACTGACACAGAATGCAAGAACACACATGCGACTGTGCAGCATGTGATAAAAAAAAAAAAAACCATCACTAATGAACGCACATGCTTCCCAGAAGCATTTAAGAGCTTAGATGTTGTATACATTGTATAAGATTATGTGCACAGCAAATATGTACCAATAGAATTAATTAGAATACGAATAATGATAATTACAAATAATACAATATTACAAAAGGGACAAAACAACATTAAAGCTAAGGTACACTGGCAGGATGCTGATTTATTTATTTATTTATTGATTGATTGATTGATTGATTGATTGATTTCCACTTTGGGCATCTTAAGAGTCACAGCATTGGCTGAAGGGTGTCCCGGGTCCTGGGTGTCCCTCACAGAGACGTCCGTTCATGCAGAAAGGCATCATGGGACTCAGATTTTAGTCTCTGGTCCATCTGCATGGATGGGCTGGAAGGAGTTGCGGATACGGGCGGCCTCGGCGGCACACAGGTGACCGAACGCTTTGTTGTACCATTCTGGAGTTCTGCCTCTGAACACATGGGGAAGCAAATGGGAAAACTTATTTACACTATAAACACACTATATGAGCATGCGTTAATATTTATAAGCAGACGTATGTCTGTTTGAAAAATGCAATATGGTAATATGGGCAAAAACGACCGATGACGGTGTGCGTACTCACTTGAGGTCCACTCTGCAGATGTGCGTGAGCCGAGACTTGCCCGATCCGCAGGGCTCCAGCAGGTAGCCAGACTCGAGCACGACGCCCCTCACACCACCTACGAGAGGACACTCGTCGTGCTCGATGGAGACGGACACGAGCGAGCATGCGCCCCGAGGTAAATCGGTCCTCCACGACCTGAGAGTGAACACACGGCAAACGTAACTAGGAGAAAACTGTGTACGAGTCGTTTTAGATATATGAATATAACCAAGTAATTCCAGTGCAGTAACACGAGAGGACGTACAGCAGAAATAACGTGGTTTGTCACGTACCTGAGCACTACAAAGTCCCTGCTGGGGTGTGGGGGCATGCGGTTCAGGACATATTGGAAGACCTCAGTCTGCTTGTCCAGCACTTCACACACTCTCCACTGCAGCAGATCCACATCCCACAGGTGGCGCTCTCGCAGTACGCGGTTCAGCACGACAGACGGAGGAGCTTCCACCTCTACTGAGACACGCCAGCGCCGCAACGGGTTCCCGTCACCTACCTGCAGGCCAGCGGGACATTTCACACACTTAGCCTTGATCAGTGATTCAGTGAATCAATACTGAGCCATGTTGTGACTACTAAAAAAAATCAGTGAGTCATGGACTCATTACATAGCTTTGTTGTGACTACCAAAAAAACCCAGAGATTTAATGAATCAGTGAATCGATACTTAGCCTTCTTCTGTTTAGCAAAAAAAAAGTGATTCAGTGAGTCAGTGAATCAATACTTAGCCTTGACTGAATTACGACCTTGTTCTGACTACTAATAAATCAGTGATTCAGTAAATGAATGAATCAATGCTTCGGCTTTTTATGACTTCCCAACAAACTCAGTGAATCATTGAATCATTGAATCAGTACATAGCCCTGCTCTGACTACAAAACAAATCAGAGATTCGACGAATCAGTGAATCAATACATAGCCTTCTTCTGCTTAACCAAAAAGTCTGTGATTCAGTGAATCAATACTTAGCCCTGATTCAGTGAATTGATTCAGCAAATGAGTGAATCAATATTTAGCCTTATTATGACTACGCAAACGATCAGTGATTCAGTTAATCAATACTTAGCCTTGATCAGACTTCTAAAAAAAAATCAGTGAATCACTGAATCAGTACATAGCCGTGTTCTGACTACAAAACAAATCAGAGATTCAACGAACCAGTGAATCAATACTTAGCCTTCTTCTTCCTACCAAAAAAAATCAGTGATTCAGTGAATCAAAACTTCGGACTATCAAAAGACAGTGACTTATACAGTCGCTATACCCTTATCTAATTTACGTGAAATGAAGGTGAAAAAAAAATCTCTGCTTATTCAGCTACCATCTAATCTCTGATCCCTAGGGGCAGTACACTAAGCCAGTACAAACATGCCCAAGTCTCCAATCACTACCTTCTTGTATGCGAGTTCGGTGTTATTGGAGCTTTGGCAGGACACCCAGCCCTTGGCTTTGTCTCGCGCCTCCTTGAGCAGGACTTGAAGTCGGGAGTCTAAGTGCACAGGCCAGGAGCCTTCGTCCTCCTCCTCTTCCTCATGCTGCTGCTGCTTACACAAGTCCTCCAGCGTCGGGGCCTGCAGGTCAGCCTCCACGTACGAGTTTCGCGACTGCGTCACCATTTCATGGGGAATCTTATTGTGGGGGAGACAGAAAGATACTGATTTTTCCAGAAATGACATAAAGTTCAGGTCATTACGAGGTGAAGTCTAATCATTTCTGTAGCTTAAAGGTCATACTGAAGTGAATTTCTACTTTTTATGTCACCCAACAATAATAACTGGGTACTCCTCCAAAAGGCATTTTTGTTGTAAGTTCTTTAAACAAGCTGGTTATTTGACAGAAAAATTTTAACTGGATGGTAAATTATCATGAGAATATCTCCGCGTTGAGCCGCTGGTGCATGCTCGAATTGTTAACGGAAGCAGGAAGAGATGATTTGATTGGATATCATAGCAGCATTCCTAACCAGACCTCCAGATAAAGTATTCATTAAGTATTCATCCGCCCCTTTAACACGACAATGGTCAAGGACCTTGCCACATCTAAACACATCAATGCCATGATCTGACAGATCGTGAGAGAAAGAGAGAGAGAGAGAGAGAGAGAGAGAGAGAGAGAGAGACTCACCTCGAATAGCCGGTTGCACTCTGTGATCATATGTGCCAGACCCTGAGTGGCAGCCAGGTTCTCATTCAAGTCCTTTTGGTCAGGTCTTCCAGTGGCGTATTTCTTCTGCATGGTTCTATAAAGAAACAGGAAGAAGACATCAGAGGAGATCTTCTCCATCTGAATTAGAAACATTGCTTATCTCAAGCTGTGAAACCATGGGCTGATCCACTTAAGTTCCTGCCTAAGCTGACTTTTCCCATGTAACTTAAGTCACTCAAGCTCTCTGCGAATGCCCACCTTGGACAGAGGTTTTCCTTCTTCAGGATATTGAGGTGAAAAAGGGAGGGCGCTAAACACACGGCAATATTCATGGGCGTCATCTGATTCTCCTGCACAGAGGAAGTGACATCACTGAGGAAGCACAGCAAGGTTTGCAGGACTTCTCTGTTCTCGTCGGACATCAGCATGATGGCTGCCTGGACCGCCTGCAACCGCTGGTCCTTAGGCACGTCTACAAAGATATACAGAAAACAAAAGGTTCATGACAAGTGAGCAAAATATAGATTATAGATTACAGATGATAGAAAATAATGGTAAATGATTGAATTTTATAGGGAAATGTAGGTTCATTCCCTTACACTGGTAAATATGGAGGAAGGTTTCTCCAAGCTTGCTGGTGAGGAGCGGCTCAGGAAGATCTCTGAAGAACTGCTTGACCATGTCGGCCACATCGTAGGCGGACTGGTCCTCATAATTCACATCCTCCGGAGAGTTCTCGTTCATCTGCCTGAGAGCCTGGATGCGAGATTTCACTCCAGACTTGCGGAAGAGACCCACCTGGAGATTATGGTGAAGACGGTGATATAGAGCGTATGTGTGGTGGTCTGGGAAAACCCCTTGGATGCCACTGTGCCCTCATTCTGGCATTCTTTGATCAAAACTGACATGAGCCCAATCAATTCTGTTTGAAATCAGATTCTGTCGGTCAAAATGTCTCCACTGCTCCTGCGCCGCATGAAATCTTTAAACGAGATTTTCTCCTTTTACACTTTTGGGGGTAAGCAGATTTTAAAATACTAGAACGTGACTTCTGGTTGAGATTCATACAAATGAGAAACCTATTTCAGCGCAGGAAAATAGCACAGATTTCAGAACTAGATTGAGTACAAAATGTCGAAATATCACTATGTGAAAGGTTTTCCCAGGCTAACGCTTATATTTTGACATGTAACAAGTGGACACAAATAATTCCAGCATTTAGAAGCTGATCCGTTTACTTTATGCAGAATTGACGAACCTGGTCGAGACACTGGCTCCTGAGGTAGCGGAGAGCCTGCTGGAGGCCCAGAGGTAGAGGCTGACCGAAACGCTGGACATGCACAATGAGGGGAACACCAAACACGTTCTTATCCTTATAGTCAGGAACCTTCATCCTCTTCATGAACTTTGGCACTGACCTGCATCACAGAGAACGGTGAACACATATTCTCTTTATAGGTCCTGCTTACTTGAGGGATCAGCAGAACCAACGTACTAATAAATCGTTCAATTTTACAAATCTAAAGTCTCACCAGGTCCAGCCATGCTTGTTAGACATGGAGTACTTCTCCATGATGGCAGTGAGGCGCAGCAGAGAGAATCTCTGCAGTAGGCTGAGCTGTCCTGCTGATTGGTTGGTGATCTGTAGGGAAGCCACTGAATGGCTGAGGCGGTTGGAGATCTGGAAACTCGGCCATCGCAAACTGAACACAGAACAGTGATCTACGTTTAGAAAAGTACTCGTCTCTGAAAGGTGGTATTTATTCAGACAGACAGATGTACACTACATTCCAATCATTATAATAACATGACAGTGTTCTTGAATTCTCTTCTTGATTGTGTTGATCAATTTTCTATAACGGCGGCTCCGACAGTAGCTCTGACTGTAAGGTTTATATTAATGTCCCCGCGTTAATGAAAGGTGTCTCCAGTTCTGGTGCTTTATAACAGTCAGATTTAAAACTTTAAGAGGGGTTTTTCAGTTTCTTGGCAACATGGCAAAGTGCATTAAAGTCACGGGTGAAGGTGAAGTATGGTGCAAACATGAGATATTTGTAGAGTAAATAGTTTTGGTACAAATCCAAGTATAAAGAGTTTATAAGTCAACGTGTTAAGAGTGTATGGGCTATCATGAGACTCAAAGGCAACAGTCCACTGAGTAAGGGCCGTTTCTCACTTGGGTCAATGTCCAGGGCTCTTTATTCAACCGCATCATACATCATCCTTTATACAACGCGTGTATTTGGACTGGAGGAGGAAAACCGAGTGCCTGGAGGAAACCCCCGAAGCACAGGGAGAACATGCAAACTCTGCACAGACAGGGAAGAGGCGGGATTCAAAGCCCCAATCCTGGCAACCGTGCTAACCACTAAGCCACCTTGCCCCCGATTACTAAACATACCAAACATCTTCCATCTAGCGCCATATCACTTCTGGAGGAACCCTTAAAGTTTCCCTTTAAGTGCCTTTTAAGAAGCTCTATACTCTTAGCCATCCAAAGAACCCTTGAGGAACCATGTTAAGGTCGTTTTCACTTCCCTTTCTCCAGACTTGGAGCTATTTGCCCTGCGAATCCAGCATGTTTGGTAACATGTGAAAAGTCTTTTGAGCCCAGAAGCAGTCCAGAGAACCGATCACTGGTCCTCTTGAAAATGGTGGTCTTGGGCGTGCTTCTACGTCAGTCTTCAGTCATTGCTGCATGCTAAGTTATGTGGTTGGTTTAACCTGACACTATACTTCCTGTTTCAAATTTAGTGATAGCGGGGAAAAGGTTATTATGGTCAGGGGGTAGACCTTATTGACATATAAAACCAAAATACTATAGGACTGCAACACTAATTAGCTCACTTTGTGGTGTACGTGCTTACACTGAGACGACTGTGAACAATGCGCATCTTGTGTCTGTCTACATCGCTAGAAAACTTCTTAGAAGAGAATGGCTCCTTGTTTGCAGGTATTCCCATAAGAGGACGTGACATACATACAAATATTGCTGTTTGTTGCCTCTTGAACGTTGGTACCAAAGGAAAATTCTCAAAAACAGCAAATGGATGTACCTAGTGCCTACCATTTTTCAAGCCTTTGCGCACAGAAGAGATAAATGGAATTGCACGATTGATCCACGGTTCAGAAGAAATTCTCGTATGCAAATCAAAACCTGCAATTATGAGCCCCTCCCTACGTACAAGCCCAGAATCAGTTCTGGGTGTGAACTCAAGCGTGAAAATTCTCTAGGAATGTAGCTGAATGCCTATGGGACAAGTTTGTTATCAAAAGAAAACAAATAAATAAAGCTTCATCAGAAAATTTAATCCATAGAGAAATAAATAAACTCTATTAAATAAGCTCTAATAAAGGTGAAAAAAATGCATATTAAGCTCGAACTCTTACCGATTTGGCCTGGTGAGCGAAGCGCCAACCCCAGAGTCTCTTCTCTCTCTAATTCCTGTAGATTCAGTTTCATTAAGGGAAACACCATCTCTCTCACCATCACTGGGGGTAACCTGCCCCTCCAGCACTGAGTGACCCTCCAAATCTAGCGTGATGTTACTCGAGGACTGTGTGTTCCCATGCTGCTCCACCTTGCCCTTTTCCACACTCTCTCCAGTAGGCAGAACGTTCTTGGACCAGTGATCCACAATCTGCTGCAGGCCATTCACGTGCTGTAGGATATCATCCAGGTGTGGGAACAGGTCCTCTTTTTCCAAATCGATGAGGTCCCCGGTGCTGGCGTAGAGGTGTGAGCCGGGCACATTGTCGTAGATGCTGACGCGGCTCCCGCGTGAGCAGCACTGTGTAACAGGTCTATGCTCTTTCATGCTGGGCTGACGCTGGGCTTCAGGAGCCATGCTGAGAGGTGTAGCTGTGGGTGAGAGACTCTCAATGGAAAGAGCTTTGGGGAAGGTTCCAGGTTTGTGGTCTTTCGGGATGTGCACTACCAGGTCTTCGTAAGAGCGGAATTCATTGCGTTTACTCTGAACAATTCCAGAGAAGACATCCAGGTCATCCAGGTACATGCCACTGCGCTTGTGCTCAGCGCGGTGGGCTTTGCGTTCCTTCAGGCTTGGAGTACTGACAGTGCTGCCACCGGATTGGCTGCTGCTACCTTCACTGCTCGAGTGTGAACTTGAGACACCATGGCCATTAATCTCCACACACTGGAGAGCCTTCAAGGCTTGAGGTTCATGTTGAAGAATGGGAGCACTGATCACCAAAGTCCTACGCCCATTTTCTGCTGCCTCATGCGACCGCAGAGTCTCCATTCGTCGCAGGAAGTCCTTGGCCCGCATCCTGCCCAGCTTGCCATGCTTGACAGGAAGTGAGGAGTAGCAAGGATGGTCTGAGGAACGATGGGCAATCCCTAGCTTGAGCATGGCATTTGAGTCTGAGCAGGCACGGCGCGAGCCGTCCGAGTCGTCTGCACTGTGAGCTCGGACTCCTGCGCTTCCACTGCTGCTTTCGCTGTGCAAGGATGAGACGTCAGGCTCACTCAAGTCTGTCAGGACACTCTCGCTGCTGGGTGTGGCTCGAAGAACTGACTCCTCCACTGGCTCCCTGGGCCCCGCCTCATCGAGGAGACGGGACCAACGACGACTGCTCCATTCAAAGGTCCATTTGTCGCTAATGGCAAACAAGTCATCTGAGTCCGAGTCCTCACTCTGCAGAAACAAGAAAGTAGCTAGAGGAGTTAATAGAAGAAAAAAAACACCAGATAAACTTCTGAATGTGGTATAGCCTCCAAACACCACCACAGTCAAGGTGTTGGAAAATTGGTAACAAAATAGCTAACATCAGCTATTTCATACACTCTGACAGGACTTTTTGTTACAAGGGTGCCAATAATATTGGCACCCTTGGTAAATGTGAGCAAAGCAGTCTGTGAAAAATTGCTTTATTGTTTAAGCTTTTCGATCTTTTGTTAAAAACAATCACAAAAATACTCTGCTCTCACGAACATCAAAAATTTGTCAAAAATATATATCTTCATTAAATATAGGTGTGCAAGAATTATTGGCACCCTTTTAGTCAGTACCTCCGTTTGCCAAGATAACAGCTCTGAGTCTTCTCCTATAACGCCTGATGAGGTCGGAAAATACATGGCGAGGGATCTGAGAGCGTTCCTCCACACAGAATCTCTCCAGATCCTTCACATTTTGAGGTCCACGCTGGTGGGCTCTCGTCTTCAGGTCAACCTACACCATTTGTCATAAAAGTTGGCACTCTTTCACAGCCTTCTTTGCTCATATTTACCAAGGGTTTTGTTACCGAAAATGCCCTGATCAACTCCCACCATACAATGAAGGATTATCAAATATCATAGAAACTATACTGGGAGGATATAAAGCACATGTGGAAGCGTGAGTCAAATGGAATTAGGTTTTTAAAAAAAAATATGTTCAAATATTTTTTTTCCACCCGCATAATCACCTCAAAATTTGAACTTCATGTGGTCTACGTATATAGAGTTAATTGAAAGAAAAAAATTAATAAAATAGGCCAGTGGTGGCTCAGTGGTTAAATTCTCTGGGTTACTGATCAGAAGGTCAGGAGTTCAAACCCCAGCGCTGATAAGCCACCACTGCTGGACCCCTGGTCAAGGTCCTCAACTCTGGATAAGAGCGTCTGCCAAATGCCGTAAACGAAAACATCTCTCCAGTTACACTTACCTTCTTTTTGGGAAGATTCACGTCCAGTTTCATAGAGGCGCACTTGTTCAACGTGTTGAGTCGCCTGCGTACGGGAGAAATAAAAAGAGAACAAACACGCATAAACAAAAAAAACAAAAGATACAAAGTTTGAAATTTGCTTAAACCTTCTTGAAAAGAAAGCCTTCTGTGCTCCATGTGAGATTCAGCAGCAGTGGCAAAACTGTTTCTGAGTTAATCTGATAAAGACCTCGTCTCTTCCTGTCCAAACACAAGCTCTGGCCAGCACTAAACCCAATTAGTCGTAGAAATCAGCTCCATGCTCTGGTTCTAATTGGTAGAGGCTGTTGAGCAGCAGCTGTCCAGCTACTGCAAGTATATGAAGAGCTTTTAATACGGTGCTACGGACTCCTTCTGTTGTGTATCTGACGAGACCGATTGTTAGTGTTTCCTTTTTCTAAAGAGCTGGAAACGTTCTCTCTGAAGCCATTCATTCCAAAAAAAAAAAGCTGTTATTTAAATAAATAAATCCAACTTCGAAGTTTATATATAGTTATATATTATAAATATATATATATACAGTTTATAAAGCACTTATACATACACTGATGCGTTATTTTCTAACACAGTAAGAACCACGTAACAGAGGTAACGTATACGGTGGACGCAGCGCATAAATGGATACAAAAACGCATAGAGAACGTGTCTATTTCGCATTTCTGGAATGAGTCTCCAGTGTCAGGAAGGTTTTCTGACATGACGAAGCCTTAGCGCTCTATCGGTAACATGGACACATGAAAAGAGAGAGAAAACATGAGAGAGGCTGGTGAGGGAGCGACTGTTTATTGCTGCTCTAACATTAGAGATAACAATAAACGGATAAAAAGTACACGCCGAAGTTAACGCTACTTCTAGTAAGCGGTGAGTAGAGAGCCTCGGTGTCACGGAGCTTGGCCGCTGAGGCTTTGTGTGAAAGCTGGCTCGAGGAATTAACAGCCACTGAAAACAACCGTAAAGATTTAAACAGTGCAAAGGGCATGTGAAAGGAAAGGAAACGGAGGTTAGCGGGATTTATTGCATGTTGATGACGGCGTTTATGACAAATTATTGTCTGGAAACATATTCCTGACTGTTTGATGACAGTGAAGTCCTAAAACAAGGCAGACGAATGGTCATGACATGGAGATATAATGCTATAGAAGCAGGGATGACTGGAAACTCTCAGAACCTAGGAGAACGTTTTATGAAGAATAAAAGACAAGTCATGAGAAAGGATCCGAATCCTAAAACATGGCGTGCTAACCCAAGCTGTATTCGGTATTAAAGGTTCTGTGTAATGTTTTTATATATATATATATATATATATATATATATATATAAGAAATTCTTACACTGTACAAGCTCACACCGGACAAGCTCATTTAATTCCAAACAAATTTGAGGAAACTAATGACTTTCTCTCCAATTTAAGTTTCATCAACAGCAGGGGCGTCAAACTCCCTCGAGAGATGGTTTTTGGCGATGCGCGCTCGGTAACACAAATACACACGGACCGGGCCTCGTTTTAGGGATTTATTTGAAAATCGCTCACAGGAACGTTTAACAGAGGAAGTGTGGCATCGTTAATATCCTGCGAGAGCTCCCGAGATCGTGTGAGTTTACACGTAAGGAGACTCACTAAAACGACTGATCGGCGTAATATCTGGTGATGAGTTACTGAGATTTTATAGACGGATCACACCGTCAGGTTTAAATCGCTTTTCATAGCAACCCGAGATAAATCCATCGATTAGGATCAAATAAGACTAGCCGTTCAATTAGGACAAAAGTAATGGCACCCTGTAAAAAAAAAAAAAAGAAAGAGAGAGAGAGAGGAAAAAAAGAGTATGCTGTTGTAGCTGTTGAGCTGCATTAGATTACCTTTCGTGCTGCGCTTAGGAGATGGTTTTTCACCATTTTGACCTCATTTCCAGCTCTCTGTGAGCTTTGCCTTTTATAGTTTTTGTGGGTGTGGCTAACTGTAAATCACACTATCCTATAGTATTTAATATAGCCAAAAGATCATGATTAAAATTACTCTGGATGGTACCACACTGACACCCGAAAGCTGGCTGCGGATCGTATTCCTCGGACAGCGTAAAGACCGCTCAAGTGAGCAGTCGCTAACGTCATTCTGATACGACAAACGTGGAGTGAAAAATCTAACGGAATCAAAAATGGCATTCCTGTAAACACGCTTAGCACTGCTTGACTCCATAGTTTACAATTATAGAAGAGAAATGATCTATATTCAAGCTATCAGATGTCACCCATATGAGGACGGGTGGCCTTTTGAGTCTGGTTCCTCTCAAGGTTTCTTCCAGGAAGCTGTTTTCCTTGCCCTTGTTGACCTCTGGCTTGCAAATGTTAAACGTTAAAGTTTAAAAACGAGATCTAGATTTCTATAAATCTGCGTTGTGACGACATCCATTGTCAAAAGCGCTACGTAAATCAAACCGAATCGAACTGAACTGTGCCGTGAACGTGCTCGAGTGTAAAGCTTTCCTGAAACTGTCGTAAATCTCGCAAGAATTTTTCATTTGGTTTTGGCCTATGACAAGATTTACGACACAGCTTGACTAAAAGAAGCCCAATGAACCCAATACACAAAGGGAAAACGTACTTAATAGTAATATCTACATATCTAGGTATGACCGGCCATCAAGTTTAAGATCACACTATCGACCCGGCCTCTGATGCCTAAACAGTGTGATACAGCGGAGCTTTTTCAGTATTATCCACACTGGAATGAAGTTGTTGCCTCCCTGAGGATTTGAGAACGGAGTGAAAAGTCACGATGAATGAAGGCGAGAAGCAGGAGGTAGCGCCATTGTTTGGTTACAACGGCGAGCCGGTTTGGAATTTCGATGAGTTGCTTAAGGGTTGTTTAGAGTCAGAGCGGAGCGAGTCGTGTGAAGCGAGTCTCGCTCTCCTGCACCGTGCTTTCCTACCGTGCCGGTCTCCATGACGACCAGAATCGCTGGACTGTTGTTTTTAGTTGTTGTGTTTTTTTTTTTTTTTCCCAAATCAATATATACATGCACAAACAAGCAGTGAATAAAGCAGGAGAAGCTCAGCTCATAGATATTATTTTCCCCGATGACCCTTCGATGTGGAATCAGTGTGCAGAAGCCATTCTAATGAAATAATAGTAAAATGATGTTATTTAAAAGTCTGCGCTTAACGTGATATGCTCGTCAGCTGATCACTGATCAAGAGAGGTTCGGTATGGTGGGGGAAAAAAAAGACTTCAGTTTACTTGACTTGTTGAAGTCAAGTACTTTGGGCATTTGTTTAGTATCTGAGGAGCTGTTAGTCTGGGAACAGATCCATTTCTACACTCATGCTTGAGCACAGACCGATGCAAACCTGCACAAGCTTTTGATCAAAGAGAGCCAGGACAGGACATGTGTTAAGAATAGGGAGATATATACATCCATCCATCTTCTATACTGCTTACTCCTTTTCAGGGTCACAGGGAACCTGGAGTCTATCCCAGGGAGCATGGGGCACGAGGCGGGGTACACCCTGGACAGTGTGCGAGTCCATTACAGGGCACAATCACATACACACTCACACACCCATTCATACACTACGGACACTTTAGATACGCCAATCAGCCTACCATGCATGTGTTTGGACTGGGGGAGGAAACCGGAGTACCCGGAGGAAACCCCCGCAGCACGGGGAGAACATGCAAACTCCGCACACACACACAGGGTCACGGTGGGAATCGAACCCCCGACCCTGGAGGTGTGAGGAGAACGTGATCACCACTAACTCACCGTGTGCCCCCTATATACACGTATATATATATACTACCAGTCAAAAGTTTAGACACACTCATTCTTTATTTTTATTTTTAAAAATTCCAGATTTTAGAATAACAGTACTAAAGTCATCAAAACTCTGGAGTAACACAAAAGGAACTATGGGAATTGTGCTGTGATAAAAAAAATAAAAAAAATTCCAAAATGAATCTATATAATGTAATATTTTAGCATCTTCAAAGTCGACGCCCTTTTCGTCTAGAATTTCCAGAAATGTATCCTTGGTGTTTTCTCATCCGATTTCTTGAGGAATTTCCCCCGAGATTGCTTTTTAAACAGTGTTAAAGGAGTTCACACCGCCGCCGGACAAAATGTTCGTTTTCTAACGAAAGAGACGAACACGTCGGCACGATTACATTTCTGTCTACGACGCCGATTTCACTCGTTTCATCAAACACCTTCAGCTCGAAAGCTTTTTAACATCATGAGAAACATTTCAGTCGGGCGTCCACAAACTTTTGACTGGCAGTGTGTGTGTGTGTGTGTGTGTGTGTGTGTGTGCGTGCGTGTGTATAATCATTTCTTACCTGCATAAAGGTTCCACGAGGTCTTTATCCAAGAAGTCGTGATCTTTCTTTACAGGAGTGATGTCGATGGGAAACTGTGAATCTACAAAGAAACATCGAAACGCCCCAAAAAAGTTTAGCGAACGTTCCAACGCGTCCCATACCTGCTGTTTCTCGTTCTGATAATGAGCTATTAATCGCTCGTGAACAGAATGAGGCTAAATGTTTTTGCATGTTCACGTTATAAACAACACCACCACATTCTTTCCACAAGTGATAGCCAAGGCTGACAGAACAGCACGGTTATTTTTGAAAATCTGCATGCTAATTAAAAAAAAAAGGCAAGGTTAACCCCCCCCTCCCCCCTACACACCAAAAAGGGAGTTTGGACCTTGTGCAAGCATTACATGTTACTCGAAGCACGGCGCCAGGCTTGTGCAACGGCACGGCCGGCTCCAGACTCTACTGAAAACTAACATTCCGCGAGTGCGATTACTGCAGGTTTTTCTTTTTACTCTCTGAGGAAACGGCACTGCGTTTCACATTAAAGTCAAACCACAGCCTGCTCTGACAGAGATTCCAAAGCAATGTGGATGAAAAGGCGTGCTGTCTCAACTCAGTCCAGCGTTTCAATATGTAGAGACGTTTCTTATGGAATGAATGAATCATGGGGTGTTGTGTGTGTGTGTGTGTGTGTGTGTGTGTGTGTGTGTGTCTCTACCTGTCCTTCAGATGTATTCAATATGGCGTTTGTAATTCCTGGATAATATATTAGTACTAATATAGCCTAAAGGGTACTTTGGTTGGTTCTTTCAGAGTGACCCTTAAATATTCTGTATAAAGCCTGGGATTTCTCTTTCATAAAAATTTCCATCTAGAACCCTTTTAGTATCTTCCTGTCCAATGAGCACTTGAGGAACCCATTTACTTCTGAGAATGTACACTTATTATTATTATTATTATTATTATTATTACTAGTACTGTATCTTCATGATGACTTGGAGCTCATGACATTTTAAGACGTATAATATCAGAACGTTTGCATCCACCCATGGACGTGATTTTTATCAAATAAGTACAAGGCGATCCGACGTATCTCCAGATATCTGCTCTCGATCGCTGCTCCGTTGGCACAAAATCGCATCAAATAAATGAGGAATGAAACACTTGCATGCAGTTTCGGGAAAATGATCAACAGCGGGGTAGTGTGATGCAGCCCAACACGAAGCGGAGTTACTTTTACCGCTCCAAAGCGGATGATTTTCCATTAACATTACATTACATCCCATTACAGTGTTTTATTCTTCTTATACCAATGCAGTTTGCCATTGTATCACCGTCACGTTCATGTCTAACTTGTTCCCGTAGTACTATAACTACTACTAATTGACCTTAATCAGCACCTTCGGACCAATCAGATTCGAGAATTCAACAGCGCTGAGACAATTTGAACCTAAAATTAGCCAAAATGAAGAAAAAAATCAGTGACTTAATAAGTAGTCATTTGAATTTCGGTAAAAACGCAAGGCCCGTGTAATACTCGGACCCCGCATCTACTTAGTTCAATGTAAAGTCTTTAAGCCGGATGAAGCCTCTCGCTCCAGAGACGGACAGGCCGTGAAGGTTTTCAGCGGAAGCCTGTGTTTTTGCAGCGCTGACGAAACGAGGTTTTTCCCATGCCCTTTCTCGTCAAGTGTGTAACTTTAAACGGGAACAAGTCTGTCCTCCTTTCTGTCAGCGCTAACTTGAAAGAACTTTAACATTACTCCTTTTTCCAGACCCCAGTCAGCAGCTGTACAAATGAATCAGCAATGAGTCACCAGTACATACTGTAGCGCCCGACGAACGACTGAGCTCAACGTCCCCATTAAACAACTTCCACAAACTATCAGCGCAGGTCTAAAACGATGCCCAGTGAGCCGGTGACGCCATGCGGTCACTCTGAGGGCTCTGTAAAGTAAATGCACGTACGGTACGGCTTTACTTTTTAAGTTGTGACGAGTTTTTGACACGGTCGGCGTGTTTGTGCGGGGTTACCTTCGAAAAGCTGCGCGTACTGCGGGAAACCTGCAGCTCGGAGCCACTCGCACGCTTCCTTCGCTTCGATCTCTGCAACGGAATAAACAAACAAACAAACAATTCTTTTGAGATTCATATACGGTAACATAAATAACATCCATGTTGCTACATCGTAATGATTCTCACTCTCGAAACATTCACTGCAACTATGTTTAAAGGTGTTATATCGAAACCTTAAGGCTCTTGACACAGGAGTTACATCATCCTAACATGAAAACTGATCAGGTGTTGTTATACCTGTTGTAATACGGCTGTATATATGTTTATGTAGGTTTATATCCATTGTGCTCATGTAGAGGTTACGTATCCATATTGATACCAGCGTTACGTAAAGTGTATACAAATCGCATACAGCTAGCTCGCTTAAAACATCTCGTTAGCCTTACAAGGTCAGCTTGTGAGACGCCTGACTTTCTCGATCTGCTTTCTCGATTGTATGCAAATGAGCTATGCAGCGAGAAGAGCAATTGGCTTAAACGATTGCATGAAACGATCCTATGCCATGTTCTTCAGTAACATCTTCTACCTGCGATTAGTTTCTATTTAAATGATTGACGCACACGTGCTGTTGTATGTGTATAGAGATGTTTTGAAAATACAGTAGTAGAGATTGTTTGTTTGGTACCCCCAAGTACCAAATAGTGTATGTACCCTGAGTTAGGGTTAGTGGGGTTGGGGTTAGGGTTAGGGGTTAGGGTTAGGGGTTAGTGTTGGGGTTAGGGGTTAGGGTTGGGGTTGGGGTTAGGTTGTTATCTTGCTTTATGTTGCTTTATGCCTATGACGTAACGTGAATAAAACAACCGATTTTTTTTTACACTCGTTTATGTTTAAGTTCATGTTCATAAAGAAGTTTCGTAAATAGCTACGACTGTTTCTTACCACAAGATGTAGAAAAAAACGCTGGACAAGCATTAACATATAGTATTGGTCACTACAAGAGACATGTGAGCCAAGGGTTAAGGCATTGCTTAGTTTCCAGAGTTATCTGGGTGTTTTAGATACAAACTAAGAACACATACGGACACAACAATATAGTCCGGGTCTCGGAACAATACAGCGTCGAACACGACATCTACTGTTAACCCAGCGGAGAAAAGCGAATCGTAATGCTGTTCAATCTGTTCACGTCATCGCGCACGAACAGACGCGGTCCTCAACGATGTCTGTTTTTCCATAACATCCCACCATGCTGTGATGGAAACTTTTAAACCGACCTCTTCAGATTCTCCAAACAAGATTTCTCATTACCGAGAACAGAGTCGACTCGAGACAACTCCTGTTCTCCTGCAAAAGGCCGACTGTCACGACTATTTTTAGTTCTGAGCCACATCTGGTCTGCTTTTCTTTCTCCCTGTCACTGTGCGAATACAGTCTCGGTATGCGGTTAAACAAAGCGCTTATGATAATCTAGACGACATGCGCATATCTTCCGGGGAGATATCGGTTACTCTTTAAAACTATAGGCTGTTATGGACGCTTTGCCAGGAGACACTGATTGACGCGCTGAAAGGATCTTTGTCACACCTATTATGACCAATGAAGTCTGTCGTGAATATAATAAACAATGGCTGCTTTTAGCTTGTGGCAGGCTTTAACGTAGTAATGAGTGCCCCTGAAACAAAACCAAACGATCTCTTTGTGTAAACATCCATCTATGACTCTTAACATGTCTTCTTTATATCTTCCCACCACCTAGATTTCCATTTTTCCATTAGCACTACCAGAAAGACAGATTTGAAGAAACAGAGAAGAACCGAGCACGACGCTCGATCATGAGTCACTATAACTATTTCAGCTACCAAATTCATACTCATACTTTATTTTTTATTACATTCATTATTAAATCATTTGTACATTCATCTAGTGTTCTCGAGATCTAGGCTCTGGATCCACCATGACCCCTGATAAAATGCTAAAAGAAACCTCACTTGCGTATCATTCTTCTTCGGCGCTGGACACCAACACGGTTCCTGGAAATCTACCTTCCTGAATGCTTTAACCATAATCATGGCCAACGGACCATCTAAATCATTGGCTTGAGAAGTTCTTGATCAGCTAAAAGAGGTGTTTCGGATTGTGGTTGAAGATGAAGGCTGCAGGAAGGTAGATGTCAAAGAAGAGGGTTGGTGACAGACTGTTCTACAGATAGATCAAGCCATGTATAGTATACATTCATTGATCTTCACTTCATCCTGGTCAGGCTCATGGTGGATCCAGAGCTTATCCTGGGAATACTGAGCGTGAGGCAGAACTACAGCCTGCAGTTCATCTCAGGGCGCCATGCACACACATCTTCACAGTGTAGAGTAGTTAATCCAAATGAAACGTTCATGAGAAAACTAGAGAACCCAATGGAAAATCCATGTAGATGTTAACGAAAACGTGCGGATATCCATACAGACAGTAACCCAAGCTCAGGATTGAAGTGGGGAGCTGTGATGTGGCGACACTACCATCACCGTGCCATCTCCAAATGATGTAGATCAGAGCAAATACAGTGTTTGTTAAACGGAGGTTTTTACTTCAGGAGCCTCCAAGTTTTTGTCCCATTTCAAATTGTTCCACACTTCGGTTATTAAGCTGTTTTGAGAAAAACAGGGTGCTTTGGTTCCAGTTTGGATGTGACATCGACAGTCTTACTACCCAGGAGCAGAAAGATGAAGGAAACAGTGAGGAATGGAGAGGGAAAGAGAGGATGAGGGAAGTGGAAAAGCTGAGCACAACAGCAATAACCAACAAGCAGAACGAAAAACCTAATGGGTCTGGTAAAGCTTCCTTCCTTTCCAATCCTCTGGTGTAAATTAGACTGGTATCTAGCTTGTACGCATCATGAAAAAGTATCCAAAAATCAACCCTCCCACCGACACACACCTCGCCCAGCATCAATCAAACCCCAACCGTACCCGACCCTCTCCTCAAGTTTACTTTATATCTCTGGGAAAATTAAAAGACACAAAGGATTACTTCAGGGTGTTTACCACGTCTGGAACTCCAGCAATTGAAAGGATGCCTGCGCTCCCATCCATCTACCCTACACTGACACAATAACCTCTGTAAACTGATCATCCAAAGCTTGTTGTCTCAGCGCTTCCAAAGGAACCATTAATAAACGGTGGAAGACTCCATCATCAGATACATGCTTGTTTAGATAGTAGTGCCTCTTTGTATACCCTGTATAAGCCGATACTAATGCATTGAGGGTTTTTTTGTTTTGTTTTTTTAGACGCTCACATGGGGAAGCGTTTCTTCGAACCAACACTAGAACGTTTTCCGCTCAGCAAATATTGGCAGAGTGACGTCCTTGAGAACATATGAACTGTGACCTACACTCGGCCAGGCGCTTGCCAGGTCACCATCTAGAGCAAACACATCATCATCCATTAGTTTTTTTTCTGAAGTCAGATTCTTTTGTATCAGAGTAGCAGTGTTGTCTCAAGTAATCGAGAGAGTAATTGGTGGTTAAGCCTGAGCTGGGGATTTGTACTACCTTCTGTAAGCATATACCATGGCATCCATCCTGCATTCACACTCGCCCCGTTGTTGTGATGTCTCAGGAAGAGAACTATGTGCAATAATTAGGGGTAACGAGTGCGTCAGGGGTGGCACGGTGGTGCAGCCGGTCACGTCGGCGCCTCACAGCTCCAGGGTGCCCAATTCAATCCTAAACTAAGGTTTCTGTCTGTGTGGAGTTTTGAATGTTCTCCCTATGCACATGTGGGTTTCCTCTGAGTTCCTGGTATCCTTCCAACATGCCAGTAGGTATGAAATTTTGAATAAAAAATGAACTTGAACTAAAATGAACTTGCGAATATGGTGCTCCGTGACAGACTAGTGTCCAATTCCGGCTCTATTCCTAGTCCAGTGTTCCCTGCATACGCCACGCTCTAGGTCCACTGTCACCCTGTCCATGAAGATTAATCAATTGCGCCTAACAGGCAATACATTCAATGGTACAAACTAAATATCTCAGCAGTACTGATAAACAATACATGCATGCCCGTTGCCCAACTTTTAGCTGTTTTATAATTAAAGTAGAAAAAACGTTTCCACAGCAATCCCACTGAGAACTATTTATGACTAAATAAGGAGAAATGTGATGAACTGGCATCCCGTCCAGGATGAGTCCCAGTGTTACCTGAAAGCACTTTGGTGCTTTGACAAAGATGAATGAATGACTAGTTTAGGTTAAATACGGGGAAGACATTTTAACTACTAATATTAGGGTTAAAAAAAAAGAACAGCCACAGTCTTGTCATTCAAAGCAACATACTGGTGGGGTGTGGTTAGAGGCTTATTAAATCCAAATTAGTGCGGATCAATTTTATTTTCCATTACTCATGTCTCTAATGTGTTGTTGTTGTTGTTGTCTTCCAATGCCCTCGCATTGGTTTAGCTCACACTCAACCACTATCGAAGTCATAGCTGTTATAAGTGTGAACCAAACTGACTGGTCAATTGAACTGGATGGGTTTAATCTAAAACACGATAACCTACAAATACCAATAAATAAACCATTTCAACTTAAATCAAGCAACAATTTTGATATAATTCGTACAAGTGCCGTTGATATTACACGTTTCATTTAATAAACTGTAACTGGATTGGGTTGTGCGAGTGGGAAAACTCTAACAGCTGCGATAAATATAATCCATAGTACATATTTGTCTAACGTGCCTTATGAATATATGAATAGTTATGCTCATACATAATTATATTCATAACATAGACCTATGATGTACGGAAGGCCTGAGTCAGAAGTTACTCTCTTAAATGTATTATTTTGAACCCTAACACTTAAATTCACAAAATTCCATAAATGTCGTAGCGGCCATTTTGATTTTTCTGAATTTGATCTACCAGATCTGAACGCACTGACGCGAATTAGCAATCGTTAGACGTACTGTAAACGTCTGTCAAATCAACGACATGAACTCAAGATATGGTTTAACACCACAGTCGAAACAATGCGATATTAAAGGCAAGTAATTAAATTGAAATGACAAAATATTCAATCGAAATAATCAAATAATATGTAAAAAAAAAAAAAAAAAAATTCTGAATAATTATCGAGCGATATAGCAAGTTATTAAGTCAAAACGATGAAATATTAAATCAAAAATAATGACAATATCTTGAAGTAAAGAGTTATGGTGCCATAATAATGGGATTTAAAAATCTAAATAATGAAAGCACGGTTCAAAACAATAAAAAAATATTAACGTTAAAGAACCCCAGATGTACTCTATATCTGTCCTTGATCAGAATGAAGAAAGCGATGAAAATCAAAATAATTCAGTGTTTACAGTCTAATCCGCACGCCTCACAGACTGGACTAGACTAAAGCACGCTCCGCTGTATCGCATAGACAATGCAGAAGAATGCTGAGTGTGTTGTTCAGCGGGAGAAACACATTCCTTGGTTCATGCAACTGCATAAAACACACACTCCATGATGCAAGCCGAAGAAAAAGTCAGATACTGCAAACACGGTAGTGATGACACAGTCCCTCCGCCAATAGTCTGATAGATTGTACGACTTAAACGTACGCGCCAGTCTCGGGTAGCGCCAAGAGCCATGCAGCAAACTCTGCTTTTCTTTCAGAGAAGTATGTGCAGATAATTCCTCCTCGGAGCGTACAGGTATTTCAACAGTGATATCAAATAAAACAAGCTGAGGCAGTAAGTGTGGAGAAGTACTCACGAGAGATTTTCATTAGTAGTCTGTTTCGAGGAGCTCTGCTAGCATGCTTACACCGAGATTCATTCTATTTTCGACTTTATAAGATTTCTTCTTGTTCGTCTTCTGTTCCTGATCTCATCTGCTTCTTTCCCCTCACTCGGCCGCTTTTCCTTTTTTTTTTCCCCCGTTTTTTAAAAATCTCCTCTCTCTTCCTGCAGTCATATACATGAACCCCAGCGAGTCCCCTCCCTGATTCGCTCTCAAACCCAGCCCCTTTTTCCTTCTCCCAATAAAACTGCTGTAGCTCTTTCCAAGCACTCTTAACACATTTTTGGCAGCGCTGTCCTGGCTGTGTGCCACTGTGGCACATCGTAACTTGGGACTTTTTTTTTTTTTTTCATTAATATTCCCGTTGTCTGATGCAATCAAACTAAACAGACGTCACCGTCGAAGTCTCATCTCTCGGTTGTTTTCCTCTTTAGTCTCACGAAAGAGATTGATTGGCTTGTTACAGTAACGATGGTAAATGTGGAGTTTTTGCTTGGGAGATTAAAGCGGAAGGAGGGCTGGAAGGAAAATATGGGAATTCTCAGAGAGACCTCAGTTCCAGCAAGTAAGGGGGGGGGGGGAGACGTAGGTTGCTCAAAAAAATGTGGAAAGCATGACTTCACGCCCAGGCAACCACAATCCTGTGAAACAGTGTGTCCCGTGACTGCCAATCCAGTGTGCTCACTTCGTCCCCAGTCTGTGTGAGCTCGCTGGTGCAGTCCTCACTCAGCAGCTCGGAGTCTACGGCCTGACTGGACGACTCGATGTGGGCGGAAGCCACAACAATCCGACAACACAAGCAGGACAAAGCACAAGCAGCTCGCAAAATGTCACCGAAGATTCCATTAAAGTCTTTGCTAACTGCACAAATCTGGATCCAACCATAATGTCAGAGACACGCTCGTACCGCAGTGCTGTTTAATTCGATAATCGGATTTGGTCAGAAGGTTTTGATTTCATTTTTCCTCAACAGTAGCTCTCACAGCCGTCCCGGCTATAGGTTTATTCGGATACGTTATCGTGTCTATAGTAACAACGTACACGGGGACCTGTATGGTGGACCCTCCGCATAAATGCATTAAAAATGTGTGGAATTGTCCGTACGGTGCAGTTTATATCGATTGTATCAGCCGTAACATTGAAACCACTGACAGGTGAAGTGGATAGCATTGACGATCTCGTTACAGTGACACCTGTCGAGTGGTGGGATATACTAAACAGGAAGTGAGCAGTCTGTTCTCAAAGTTGATGTGTTGAAAGCAGGAAAAATGGGCAAGCGAAAGGGCCAAATTGTGATGGATAGAAAACGGCAGGGCTTGTAGGGTGTTCTCGATATCCAGCGGTTAGTCCCTTCCAAAAATGGCACCCAAGGGACCGACGCAGTATTATAGTGGTTTTAATGATCTGGAAGGTTTACTTTTCTCTGTAACATGCCAAGCTGCACGTTTTTGGTCTAATTACTGTCGAAAGAAAGAGATCTGATCTCATTGATTACTTAACTACAGTATAACAGGGAATTATTTTACTCTATTCATTTCTTTATTCCATATCGGTATCGCACTCAGAGACGTCAGATCTGGCAACGCTACGGAGTTATGACTCAGTCGTGATTAATCCAAGTTTCTTCAGAAGATCTGAAAATGACATTTGAGTAGCAGTCGAGTTCCAATAAAGCTCCATACACAGCCAGCACAGCAGCTTCATATCCAGAAGACGTAAGCATCGCGCGTTAGATTTTGTGAATGAATTTTTGATTTTAACCCACAAACTCTTACTGTCTGTATACAATTCATACATATAATGCGATGTCAGTCCTATTGGTTCTCATATCTGGAAAGGGGGCGGGGAGCAGCAGCTCATTTGCATTTAAAGAGACACTCAGGAAAAGAGCGTGTTTTTGCTTCCACAGAAAAAGCGCCATTACATTATTATGGTATAATAAATGATCCGTGGGGTATTTTGAGCTGAAACTTCACAGATACATTCTGGGGACACCTGAGACTTATACTACATCCTGTAAAAAAGGGGCGTAATCGGTTAAAATCCGGTTGAAATTAAGTTTCACGCTACCATTATGTTACTCCTGTGTAAACCTAAACATCGTGGCTATTTACACACTCGACTATGATAAAAATAAAACACAATGTTTTTCTTAGGGGCCATGTCTGGGTATTGGGTTTCCAATAAAAGCCCGGTGACGCAGCTACTCTTGATAAACCACTTCATGTAATTCACTCCTCTATTCCGAAAATGCCTTTAGGTAAACTACACCATGATGAAAAGGGTAAGCTACAGGAAACGGCTACAGTCTTTACAGACACGTCTGCCCCCAAACCCCCCTCTGCATAACTCAAACCAGGCATGAGCATGAATCAGTCTCTTAGGGTGCGTTAGACTCGACTCTGATACTGTAAATTATGATCAAATGGAAAGGCCTGTAAACAAAGCACCATTAGTTGTGTCACTGTCGTGAAACGAGTAGAGCAGATTGATGGGAAGAGATTAAGCATGTTTGTTTATGAACCAGACAGACTAGGTATGACAGAGTCATACTTCATTCTACAGGTGGGACACATGACTGTGTTGGCACGATTCTAACTGGAATTAATGACAAAGAGATTACTGATCACAACAGTCACGCACCTATACGAAAGGTGCTTTAGGCTAGGCACAATTTATATATTAAATATATTAAATGTAATATATATTCTTAACTTTACATCCATCAGTTTTTCCTACTAATTCTATTAAATAATAAGAGGAAGAAGAAGAAGAAGAAGAAGAAGAAGAAGAAGGGAGGATAAAAGTTAAACTATAACATTGTGATCCATCTTTTCACACAAACTATTAGAAAAAAGGTGCAAACATTCACTGACGCTGAAGAAGGCAACACACTACAATAAGATCCAGGGGGAGGTAAACTTTTGATCGGTGTAAAATGTCACGAACAGCTATGACGAAACATATTACAGTCGGTGATCGTCCAGGTAACGACACACGGTATTAAGAATCAAGCGCGTGCAAACTTTTGAACTGGTTCATTTGTGAATTCAGTTGTTATAAAATAACAGGGGAAGGTTTCCTGGATTCGTCTCAGAACAGAGAGACTTTGGGAGTTGAGCAGATTTATATTAAGGCCTGAAGGGCAGATTACGCACTAATTGAGTACGACTCCTACATTTCACCGGATGGCTTGTGCTCCTTTCTTAGAAGCTCGTCATTTTTCCCAGAAGTTGGACCTTCAGCAATCCAGTAATTTGACCTCATACACTTTCCAATCACCAGCTCGCCATCCGGTTCTGTCTCACCGAGAAATAATCGTCCCATATCTCTCTACCTGCTTTCGTGTGCATACTTTCCTACCAGTGTAATTTCCCCTAGCGGGCTCTCTGGCTGTGACATTGTACCCAGAATGCCTGCCTCATGCCCCGACGGAGCTGTGGGATGTCTCCAGATTATGGAGTGCAGCCCTTGTTCATTTCATTCGAGACCTTTTGTAGTTAACATGCCTGCCCACTAGGGGTGCTTGTGTTAATTAAAACCCGGGCTGACAAATAGCGCGGTGCCATTCTCACGCCACTGTCGCTGTGACCTAGGGCACTTCAACATGAACTTGTGTTTTGCTTGGATAGCAAAACAAAAGTGTCTGCGTGAAGGACGTATCACTTGAGACTTCAATCTCTCAAGCAATCGATGTTTTTTGGGGGGGTTTGTGTGGCGTCCAATCCAAATCCCAAATCTGAAAACGATGGAATGTTTGACATATTCTGACCTAAACGTATGCTAAAGGCTATTTTGCCCTAAAAATATGACGCCATATCATGTTTAACCTAATCTCAAACCTCTTTAACATTTTCCGATCTTTACACAGTTCATCGTGTGGCCATCTGCCATCTTTTGTCGAATTAAACCACGGTGATGTTGCATTCTCAGATCCGATTGGTCAGAAGGTATGGATTAACCTAGTATATTATAATACATCTATAATACATCGCTCTGACACCTTACCTTGTTGTTATAAGGAAGGTAATCGTATAACCTGCAGGTTTTTACTCCTTACAGACCGTCTCTTGGTTGTACCTGTTATGGACATTAAAATGTATACGTGTACACGGAAGGCCGAACGCCGTGACGGCTGATATCGATCACAGTGATCACTACCTCATAAACCAGAATCGAGAAGAAAGCATCTGGGAACTGAAATGAATGAAGAACAAAAGCCTCAACAGTAACTGCATCTGAGATCTGGGAATGAGAGTTTATGAGAAGAATGATAGCAGATGAGACTGTGATTTTAACTGGAACTATCTGAGCGCTGAACAGGAGCATATTTGGGCTAACAAAATAAGATCTGAACTGCACGAATGATATGACTCACAGTGCTACGCTAGCGGCATTCAAATTTCCCCTGAAGTGACGAATTATAGCCGGAACTCCTGATGACGACGCGCCAAATACTTGACTGAATATGAGACTTTTCGACGGACGTCCTTTTTAACTTGGCGCTTCTTCGACTGACCTTCAAAAACACAGAGTCCTGGTAACCGTTTAAAGATCAACAGCGAGTGTGTATTGATTCAGAGAGCAAACACCCCCCCTCAAAAAGAAAAAGAAAAAAAAAAACAGTAGCTGGCTGCTGATAGGGAAGTAAAGGGCAGAAGGCGCTCGGTGTGTTTTTCTTCCAAAAACCCTGATATGAATGTAAACAAGGCTGCAGCAGATGTGGCGATACTCACACCCACACACACACACCTCTGAGAGATGCTCACAACATCTACGGCTTTCGTCTCAGTCGTGAACTCACCTCATGACCTCGCTCTGAGCCTAACCCGTGTCACATTTCCCCCTTTATCGATATTAATCTGCGCTTAATGAAAGGAATATCTAGCACGAGTTAATCGTGTTCTCATTAATAGTAACAACGAGATACCAGTTAATACCGGACACTCGCAAAATGGCCGCAAAAACATTCCATAATGTGTGAATGATCTTACCGCACGATGACCCGGGCCCTCGAACGCACCCCTGAGGGATTCTGCTCAGCACATGGTGGAAGATTCTAGACTAGTAAATAATATTTAAGTGCTTTTCATTGCAGACGTGATTTGTGTAAAATATGCCCGAGGCTCCGTACGAGAGTCTGAAGGCATAAGAATTACGATTTCACCATCTGCTCCGCTAATAATTCAATGCATTACAGACCTGAAATAAAAACATAAATACAACAACATTGGACCAGAAATCTTTCAAGAGATCTGGAGAGATATTTTGCGGAAAGCCTGAAAGCTGCCACTCAGCAGTTTGTTATTTGGGATTACAGATCAAACTGTTGCACTACAGACTTCATATAAATCATCACACTTAATCAACTTAAGCCTGTTCTAGTTTCGGCTAGCCCCATCCCCACAACCTCTATATCCCCCAAATTTCTCCCGCAGCTGAAGGACGAAATACATCCAGCAAGCAAAGGTAGGCTGTCAGGGGTGGTGACGAAACGCACTAACAAAGATTCTGTACCTCACTGAACATTCTAGATGTTAAGCGTGGCTAGTTAGCGACGTACGAGATGGCTAGCATGATGATGTTGATGGTGGTATTAGCGTGGAAGCTGAAGCTTTAGAAGGTGATCTGTTTGAAAGTTGGACTGACTAAAAGGACTAAAGCGCCGCTGCATCACACTGTTTAAGTAAAGATGAAGCGACGGTTAAATCCCACGACATCGCTATCGGTCAGGAGTCGAACAGCTTTGTGGATAAGGTACGTAAAAGAACTCCATCACTGGACTCCATGCAAGGTGTTCAGGGTGGATGTTCCTTTAAAAGTGCCGCTTTTCCAAGAAGGACTGAGACAACAGGACACGAGGTGACCATCAGTCATCCAACGGTTTCCAGATCTGGTTCTTCTTCATTGATTTAGTGTTTCAAAGCCTTTATAGACATCAAAGCATAACGATTTCCCCATACTATGAACCCTCATGAGGTCAGACGGAAAGATCGAGTCCTCGAGCATGTCCTGTCTCGAAACGCCTGCCACACGTTTCTGAGCAAGCCGTTATACCGGGACGTCCAGAGAAACCCTCTCAGAGCCTCACACCGACTCTCTGGACATGGCAAGAAATCAATCAGGAGTAGTCGCGGCGAAACATCTCCCAGTCACACGCTGCACACGAGATAAACACTTCCAGATGCTGGCCCACGGCCACTTTCCCACACATGCTGGAGTGTTTTGACAGCAATTTCATAGGCTTTAGCAAACGCTTATGTCTTTCTCCCTGACAGACAACATTACCCCGGATTTGAGAAGATCTCTCGTCTTTCGTCCTTCGGCGCTCGACACTGGTAGCTCATTCATTAAACCTGTTGCGATAGCTTAGTTCGTTTTCCCTTCGCCAAAGCCTTAAATAGTGGGTGAGAACATAATGTGGAAAGACGGGTGGGATAAACGTGCAGAGGATAAGGAAATAAGTCCGAGTGAGCGCAATCATGGCGGGAAATGAACGAAGGAGAAACGATTGCACAGCGTCCGTGAATGAATCCTTTCCGATCGGTCAGAATGTCTTTCTGCGAAGGTGCTATCGTTTCCATAGTAACAACCCATGTAATCGTTGATGTATTTAAACGCTTACGGAAGGAGTCTCCAGTGTCGGAGCTTTGTAACAGTCAGGGGTTACGCTGTGACTTTATACGATAACAACACCCTCCTTTTATACATCAGGTGAGTCACGAACAGCGTCGACGCCCAAATCTTCTCTCGTGCATGTGTATAAACGTCTTTGTGTGGACATAAGAGTCTCGTTTTACTCCCGACGAAGCTACAAAATGCTACTTTTGAAATGTTCAAAGCTGTCTAAGCTTCACGCGGTGATGAGTGTGTAATGTATATATTCCACTTGTGGTGTGTCTGTGTGCGTGAAAAGTCTCACCCGCCCTGTAATAATGACTACATGTCAGGCAAGTCGATTCACCCGAGGCCAACGATATGACGGAGGAGTCCTTCACATCGCCGCTTGTTGTGTAAGTACTGTTTGTGTATCCTGTAATTCCCTCCGTTTTATAATAAAGAAACACACACACACACACACACACACACACTCACACGTCCAGCACTGTAATCAGATTTTCCATGTAGAACTTGTTTGTGCTGGTGAATGAAAACCATACCAGTGTGTGTGTGTGTGTGTGTGTGTGTGTGTGTCACACAGTAGACTATTATCCGAACGTGTCTACGTTCAGACAGTTGTCGTTCGGTCGAGGAAGGCATGTTAGAAGCCGAACAGCTGAACTTCTGCGGTTAGTGCAAGAGCACAATGCCCGTCTTTCTCTCCGTTCAGAAACGAGCGACCGGCGTATGCACCAGCAGGGGGCTCCTGTCAGCCGAGATCGCCGCAAGAGTCGAATCAGATGCACAAAGCAAACAAGAAGCAGACTGGAAACCTACAGTACAGATACGGAGATCTGTTCTAGTCCAAAAGCCGACTGACGAATAAACAATCAATAAAGATTTTATCATTCACAAACAAGTGACAAATGAAAGGGGGAAAAAGGGGGGGATTCATTTATGTTAATCTTGTCTCTTTAGATGAATGAATAATTGTAAACCAATCCAAGGTTCTTCCTATAATGAATGATTTGAATTATTACTCAGTAAAACCTACAGCTCAAAGGGTCGCCACACCAAATATTGCCTTTGCTTCATTTCATTTATTACGCTTTATAGTATCTTTATCTATTTATTTATTTTAATGGAGAGACATTTAATGTCTTTATTTTGAAGGCAGCTTTGCTCTACAGCATTTCTTTGCATGTGCGTAAGACTTTCACACAGTACTGTATCTACATGTGGGACATTATTCAGTTGTAGCCATCCAGTTTGTCTGCCTCTTGCCTGGACTTGCGTTAGGCAAAAAACTTAGCCATAACAACAACAAAAAATAGTCAGTATACGAAAAATTGCGTTAGTGTTTGGCCCCTCGATCGCTCGAAACTCCAGGTTGAGACTGCCTGGACTAGTGAAATTACATTTCGACACTAATTAAAATACTTCAATTGCTTCAGGACAGAGGAGTTTACGCTTTCCGGTTCTTCGGGAACATCACAAGCTGCAATTTTTTTGTCTTGAGACTGGTTATGAGCTGTTTGTTTATACGTATCTTCAACCAGCACAAAAGAACCCACCCCTCTTCATCTCCCTCCACTGGGTTCCCGTATCCGCCCGTATCAGATTCAAGGCCTTGATGCTCACCTACAAGACCTTGTCTGGAACAGCACCCTTCTACCTCAACTCTCTCCTGAAGGTTTACGTTCCCTCACGCAATCTGCGATCGGTTAACGACCGACGCTTTGTACTGCCTGCTCAACATGGCCCAAGATCCCTTTCCAGAACCTTCACACTAACTGTCCCTCAATTGGTGGAATGAACTTCCAACCGGACTGCAGAATCTGTCACTATCTTCAAAAAACAGCTAAAGACCCACCTCTTCCGTGAACACCTAACTAACCCCTAAAACAATATACAAAAATAAATAAATAAATAAATAAATACACCTTACTCTGGCTCTTCCACCTCGACTCTGTGCTCTTCTTCAATCATAAATCTTGCACTGTAGCACGACTTGTATCGTTCTCCGCTTGCTACATCGCTTTGCTTGTATTTCCTCATTTGTAAGTCGCTTCGGATAAAAGCGTCCGCTAAACGAATAAACGAATAACTGTACATGTAAACGCATCTGCTATAACCTAAGTGCGAACAGGAACTAGCTTGTTTCACAGACATTCCACAACAACTATGGATGGATAAAAAGTATGACGTCTTCTGCTGTAATAAATATACAACTGTAATCACTGGCAAAGACAACACAGAAAAATTGCCTATTTATCATTAACATGACAAATAATAGGTCTTTAGTGACGCCTATTGCTTAATGCTTGTGGGCGTGGCCTGCACAGCTGTTTACATTCTTGTAACAATTGTTAGTAACCAAACTGTCAATCTACTGTATAATGTGTGCAATTTTTTATATTGCTTCTGATGAAAAGCTATTTATATCCATCCATCCATCCATCCATCCATCCATCCATCCATCTTCAACCGCTTAATCATTCTTCAGGGTCGCGGGGAACCTTGAGCCTATCCCAGGAAGCTATTTATATATATATATATATATAATATAAACAAAGTGAAGAAGATGATGAAGTATGACATTCCCGATCCCAGGAATTTTATGATGCCTTTGTGAAAGACTCTTTGGTATTTAGTGCTGATTTCGTACTGGATTGAAATTTTGCAAGTGGTATTTGAGATCTTTTTATTGTTCAGGCTTAATGTAGTACGTCACTGGTCTGTGGAACGGCAAACGCCCACAGCTCTGTTAATCACTGACTTTCACTGAAACCTTTTCACGCAGGTCAATGATTAGCTACGTGAGTTACTGAGCAGGTCTGTACATCCAGCTACAAGTTCTGCCATCGGATGTAGAGTACCGTATATCCGTTAAATCCTAAACTACAGGTAGATTAAGGAATTAAAGACGTAGAGTTTAGTCCAAAATGATCAGTACGCGTCATGAAAAACACGAGTGACAGTCTGACCTTCGATTTAAGGGCATGCTGTATAGTTTTAACAAAAATGTGACCACTAGACACGATTCCGAGGTAACATCTGGTGAGGTTTATGTGATACACTGGTTTATGTGATGTGCGAGACTCCGAGGAGAATTTCTTTTGTACATTCTACAACAGCCTTTTGTTAAAGAGGCTTTTTTTTCAAGGATGAGATTTTGTTTGAATTTAAGTATTGAATATAATAAAGTTGCCCATATATATATATATATATATTTAAAGGGTGTCAATAATTATAGACATGTCTGTAAGCAAGCAAAACTGCCATGTTGGGGAAAAGTAAAGGAAAGAAACAAGGAAATATAATTATTTCTCACGAGCACTTACAGTACATCAGACGTTAGTATTTCCAAAAGTTTCTTTTGTCTATATAAAACAGCAGTGTTGCCAGGTGAGAGCTAAAGATCCCCCCCACCCGCACCCCCCTAAACTAGAGGCACAAAGTGACTCTAAAAACACTTAAAGTCTGGACTGTGGCCACTTTTCAGTTACCTTTTTAGTGTGTTGGCGTTCTGAGTCACTTCTATAATAAACGACTCTCTGAATCGCTAAGCCATTTCTGCAGTTGTGTAACAGTCTGTGATCATCTGATGAAAATCTATTATATAGTCTATTATAATCTAAATTCCCTCTCATGCTTCCCCTTCCTATGAATAATACATGACAAAGAATTCAGTCTCGGATGGGACTCACACACTCAAGAACTCCTTCACGTTGGAAGATCTCAAAAGCCGGGAATCAGATTCGCAAACCTGTAACCACGTTAAAAGAAGGACGCCTGCTGAGTGAAGGAGAGAGAGAGAGAGAGAGATCCTCTTTTAGTCTCAAGTCTCGAAACACTTCAGTTGTTAGAAATAAGGCCACAGGCTCCGAACGTCAGAGTTTACGTTAGGTTCTAGTGATGAGTTCACCAAAGTGTTCAGGATGAAAGTGTTTTAAAATTCATCCAGAGATTTATATTGATATTGATAACATCTGGCATGCTTGTCTTCGTACCACTAGATAATTAGACTTTAATTGGTTTATTTATTTATTTATTGGGGGGGGGGTTACTTCTTGACAGTGTGCAGCTCACACTAGGTATGGCATTCAGTTTTTTCCATTCAGCACTTGAACTTTAGCACTTGTTGTTAGGAGTGTGTCACAATGTAAAATGCACAATTTCCTGTTGCCAGCAGGTGGCGCTGTGACTATTACTGAATCTTGGCATGTAGATGTCCTCAGGCAGGGACTTTTATCAAACGTGCAGTTATAGAACAGATTGGACATTCTCTGTTTGAGTTAAAACAACTTCCTGTCTCATGGCGAAACATCGAAATCTGTGAGACCGGCACGCTCACGCCGTGCAGCGAAAACTCAAAAGCTTCGCAATTTAGCATCGTCTATGTCTTTGGATGAGACTGACCAAATATGATGCCGATCTGATGAAAGCTCTTGGAGGAGTTCGTTAAAGTACGACGCCTGGACATGACAAAAAAAAAACGGAGCGAAAATTTGAGAGAAAAATCAAAATGGCTGACTTCCTGTCGAGTTTAGGGCATGGGTTCAAGAGAGGTTTTTATACGGATGGCTATCCTACACATGTTTATCGAATTTCGTACATGTAGGTGAAGCGTAGCGCGAGGCGCACATCGGTGAAATTTTGTAGGTGGCGCTATCGAGCCATTTTGCCACAGTCAATTCTGGAACCCCTTTCAGAGGTCAATTTTCACCAGGTTCTGACGCGTCGGCAAAGTTTCGTGAGTTTTTCGGGGGTCTTTAAGCCCTCTAAAATGTGATTCATTTCAGAAAAGAAGAAGAAGAAATGGAGCTCTCTATAATTCCCGCCTTCACGCACACCGATTGGTCGATTATAAAAGGCGTGCTATTGGCCATATTCATGCGTCTCAACCGTTAGCCTTCTCTCAGCGTCACGTGAAAGCGAAGCGCTGTTGTGTACGCCGTCGAACAGTTACTTGACGATAGCAGCAAATGACAGCTGTCCGGAGTCGAAACAACGCCCATGACCATATACGGTCATTTTTAATTTCATGTTATCACATCGTCATTCAGATGTGTAAATTGATGGCAGAAGGTACACTCACGGCATCTCCTATTTTATTTTATTCCAAGGACATTCAAAAGAATGTAGGATAATGATATATATATATATATAAATGAAAACCAGAAAATGGCCACGCTAATAGTACCAGCTAATTAAAATAAACCCGTGATTTGCAGCTACTGTAATAGAAAATGAATCAACATCCTCTGATCGGCTGAGCATTCAACAGCGCTGTCGTTTCTCGAGTTAAAACACACTCGGCTACTTGTCGGAATGAGCGCAATCTTGCCTCCGCGTAGAGACTAGCGTCATGAGGCTTCGCGGCTTCGAGAAACGCCGACTCATCGTACTCATTAGGCTTAAGCAATTTAATCTGACTGCCGCGTTTCGCTTCTGGCTCCGAAACGAATTTCCACGGGGCGATGGAAAAGCGGGCCGGATATAGCAGTCCGTGTGTGCATGCGAGCGAGCGAGCGCATGGAGAAAGCCATCAGGAATTCGCGAGAGGGTTAGCAAACATTTTCGGCAGGAAATTTCCTCAACGTGAAGTCATGAATAGCTCATTGATTCTGCACTAAGCGGCCAGTGTGTGAGTGTGAGTGTGAGCGCGAGTGTACTATACTATATCACTTGTTTGTCTGGCTTGTATCCTTTATTGTGCTTCACACGCTTTAGTGTGTGTGTGTGTGTGTGTGTGTGTGTGATTAGCAGTAACAGATGTGTATATCCTCGATGATCCTGTCTGTCTGGCAACCAGATGGCTGCATTCTGAAATCGAAGGGAAGAGATGCCGAAGCGTGGAAGTAATGCAGCACTTGCTGTCTTTTGAGTACCGCACGTGAAAGGAAATTCTTGAATCGTGAACCCGTAACCCCTACATGGACTACACATTTTCGCCAGGTGCCGCTTACGTAGCAGGAAAGGATTGCGATTGGCGCGAAAGAAAAGGAGCGCGACAATAAAAGCAGCACAACAGAATCAACCAGCACGGTTCTTTAACCTCGGAGCCTTTGCGTGATGTATATACTCCGGGTTGTTCTCCGCAGGAAGGCCTTCTCGCCTCTGTAATGGAAGCCACGCCAGGCTGAGTGCGAGCGTGTGAGCGTGTGTGGCAGCTCGGACTCCGGTACGGACGAGTGACTCTGAGTGGAGCCGTGCGCTCTCGCTGCTCTCTCTGTCAACACGCCACATCCGGATGGAATGCGAAAACGTGTGATCAGGGTCACAGCACTGACCTTTTTACTTTCCCCATGCTCCAGCGCAACACTGAACCCTCACACTCTGAGTCATGCGGCAATGAAGATGATTTACAGCCGCCCAGACGCGCCGCGTGCGTGCTATACCGACGACGACGTCACCGTACTGACGAGGAACGACCTTTTGTTGCACTTACGGATTTCTATAAGAGCAGCTCGGACACTAGTTCCTGCTTCCAATCACGGGGTATATATTAATGCGCTGGCTGTAATACATGATCGTTTCTATAGTAACAGGCTACGCAGGGACTTGATGATGATATGATGGAAGTTTTGTTTTTGGAAGGAGTCTCCAGTGTCAGATGTAGAGCTGTGAGTACTTTTGAGTATATTGAGAGGAGTTTACACGTCCTGGTTTCTTGGTAACACGACAGGCTTCGTTGTTTTTTATTCATTAACTTCGAGAGAGAGAGAGAGAGAGAGAGAGAGAGAGAGAGAGAGAGAGAGAGAAAGGTTTATAGCTTTTCTGTAAGTAATTGATGACAGGAGCTTCTTCCTGTTACATTCCACTATATTAGTAGTTATAAATGGCTATATATGTGTTGTTTTATTTTTTATTTTTTCCAATTGTAATTGTTAGTAAATAATCAGGCGTTAACTCGGATCAGGCCGGATCACACCACTGCATCGTTGATTATTTCCCTAGAACAGTATGCTCTGTCGCGATTTATTACTTTCTTATTATACGTATTCATGATTGTTTTAATAAGTCTTACAGTGATTTTATATCGGAATTTATCCTTAACCATAAGCCAATTTCTAACAATGTGTTGACTCAAATTGATTAAGGTTAAGGTTAGGGGCGGAGTTAGGGTGTGGTTTTTTTTTTTTTTGTCATCCATCCATCCATCTTCAACCGCTTATTCCTGTTTTTATTCTCGCTTTATTGACTCTCGTTGATCGTTAGTAATAAAATGTCTGAAATGTGATTTTGTCTTATTAAAGGCTTGAATGAGTCACGGTACACATCGTCCCGACATCGAATATTAAACTGCTTCGGCTATCCTTAACCAGGTGATGTTTCGTTTTTTGTTTTTTCTTATGCGATTGAAATGACTGACAGCACGGAGCACATCAACACGGTCTGACGCTTCTGCATAGTATAGTATAGTATAATATAGTATAGTATATATCTTCGACTACTTTGTATCGTATATAGGCAACGGGATGTGCAAGACAGCGGGATGTGCAAGACAGCGATGGAAACGATATAAAGGTCAGAGGTCGTACACCCAGTTTTAACCATTTCACATTGCGGAAGGGACACTTTTGGGAAAATACAATAGAGTGGTTTAAAACATTGATTCATGTTGATGTGCACTAGGCATTAGATGGCAATGTGGTTGGAACAAACATCTAACCACCTGTGATCAGATACAAATTATGGATAATAAGGGGAAAGTAAAAAGAGAAAGTTCTCAGAGTGACACCACATAAATCCATCCATCCATCCATCCATTTTCTATACCGCTTACCCTACTGGATCATGGGGAACCTGGAGTCTATCCCAGGGAGCATGGGGAACAAGGCAGGGCACACACACACACACACTGTGTGTGTGTTAACATGGATTGGGTGCCAATCCATCACCTGGCACAATCACCTACATGCTACACCACGTACACTATACATGATTAAACAGTAATAGCTAGGCCTTGTAAATACATATACAAATGAGCACCAGTCCAAAGTCTGAGTAGGAAAACAAGATAAAGTGCTAACAAACATATGCACCACATGGATGAGAAGAATGTCATGTTTTTTAAAAAGCGTCCACAGGTCCGTGTTGTGAACCGATTCTCTTCAGAGAACGACTGTCATATCTCCAGCACGTCCGATCTAAATTCCTTGAGTTGATCTCAGAGCAGACTACTTTGATACTTCCCTAATTACAGGACCACACATGTCCTCCTGTGTCCTATCAGAGATAATCAAGATACCCAGAATGTGTGTGTGTGAGTGTGTGTGTGTTTGAGACCCACATGCCTGGGCCTCGAGATTCCATACGACGCCTCCAAGTGAAAGAACAACCAACAGTGTAACTGATAACGCACGCACGTCAGGCTACTCAACCCTTTCCGAAGGTCATTTTTTTCCCTTTACAGTCCTCAGTTAAATGAAAGGAGAACTGGTGACTGGTGAAAGAAATAAAATGACAGTTTCTAAGCTGTTAAATATAAAAGAATTGAATGCCAGCCCACGGGCGGACCTGAGAGGTCAAGCGGTGTTTGCTCAGGTTCTCCACTATTGTCCTGCACGCAACAGCCTGAGGTGTCAACATTCTGAGAAACACCCAAGCCTGCTTGCTTCACGACCTGTGTTTAACTCAACACTTAGACATGACAGAAGAGTGCATTTTAATTATTGATTTGAACGTGTACTTTAAAAGTTCTCAAACCCAAATCAGATGTTGAACATCCAAGTCAATTCTTGTATTCCAGCCACCTAGGTTTTTTTCAAAGCGCAGTGTAAACATGCTCTAGGACAACACACATGGACTTTGACCCAAACACTACCTCCACCTGGTCCTTATTACCTCCAGCTATCCTTTTGAGCAGCTGTTGGCGGGCGATGATTCGGCCCAGCCTGTACCCCGAACGTCGCCGGTGGTGGTCCAACCTCAGGTAGATGTCCTGCGTCTCTGGGGTCATACTACCCAAACACTCGCTGCTGTCAGCCTCGGGCAGATCCCTGAACATGGTTACGGCAAGCTCTGCACAAATCTGGCTGTTCTCCTTGTAAAGCAAACAGCACAAATAAAAACACCAGCTGCACAAGTGTGTCCACCAAGCGCCTTGCACGTGTGAGATACGAGACAGAAAATCTCGACAGAATCCGGGAGGAGCACCAGGAACGCCTCCTTTTTTCAGCCACGTGACTACCCAGGAGCCAACGAGGAGGTGGGATACAGGGGCCGTCCCTTCAGGCCGAGCTGAATCCAAGGTCTGTGTGAGCACAGCGAGTCGAGGGAGGGAAATATAAATACCAGAGGAATGCTCGTGAGCTGACAGTGTGGAGAAAACAGGGGTGGGGTGGGGGGTGTAAAGAAAAACAGCACGAGCTGAGACGCCACCCTCGTCTGAAGAACAAACCTGCCGCTGTTAAGCCCCATGCAGGTGCCAAGTTTATTCAGGAGCTGTGTGTTAGCTGACGACAGAGAATGAGAGAAGGTAAACGCAGAGCAGTGTGGCAGTTTTAGCCTGAGTAAGAAGTAAACCAGGTTAACCTGCGCCCCCTGCCTCGCCTCTCGAGGCGGTAGAGCAGGTTTGTGAAACAGCTAGACGAGCGTTCACGCATCAGAATAAGCCACACAGGAAAACCCCAACCTGCCGACTCCACAACAATGGCATTCATTAATCCAGCAGGAGCACGCCTCTGTTTATCACCAGACACATCTTATCAGTAAAGACATTTATTTATTTATTTTAAAAGTAAGAACAAATGAAAGGATTTATTCAGTCCGCAACACAGGCCGAAAAACATTCTGAGCAAAGTGCATACGTCACTGAAAAGCAGATTTAGCACACAAACACTGACTGAGGTAAATTCAACGCACCCACATTCAAAACAAAATAAATTGTCACCATACACGTGTGTAGAACAATAAATCATTTTATGGATGATGAGCCCATGAAATGCCGAAAACATTTTTACCAAAATCTATGAATGTACAAAGCTAAAAGCCTAACATCACTAGCCAACTTAATTAACCAGCTAGCTAACTTCCAATAACCTAGCTCGCTCTGTGAAATGTTCATACACGTTTCGATTTCTGTGTCAAAGTCTCATTTTACGCTCTCGCATTCCCGGCGCTTTTATTTAACAGCACCTAAACCTCTCGAATACCGTACCTCGCCATACCCAGAGCTCAACATTCATTTAGCGAACATTCGAGTTAGCGAGCTAACCGGCAAGTCAGCAAACGCGCATCTGTCCCAGATTGGCACGAGTGGGAATTTCAGTATCAGTCTCAATTTAGGAAATAAATCTTCAGCGAGAATTGATATGTTTAACACTGGGAAAAAAAAAATATATATATATATATATATATATATATATATATATATATATATATATATATATATATATATATATATCCACCTTACATTGTGCTCATCACTAACATTAGCAAATTGAGCTAAACTGTAGAATCAGACCCCTGTATACCAAGAATGACCTACAAGTCACATTTGTGAATCCACACTATTAACACGAACACTATTAAATAGTGTGTATCCTTGAAAAAAAAAGCTTTCCTGCGTATAGAAAGAAAGAAAGACAGACAGACAGACAGAAAGAAAGAAAGAGACTATGTAGGTATATGAATAAGGTACAAATGGGCATCGCACCAAGTTAAACACATTCCCCTCCATCATTCCCTGACTGGCACATACCACTCGGGGTAGAACCAGACAAAGAGCATGATTCAGCGTGGCGTATTTAGCGGCCTGCTATACCTGAACCAGTCTATATTCTTTCCCGCTGCACGTGCAGCTTGGCACCGAGCAGCAGGCGAGGGCCGTGTTTTTCCTCTCGGGCGCTTTTAATGTGTTTGCGCACACACACTCTCTCTAAAAGCATCACACATGACTGCATTTATTGGCTTTAAGCTCGAGCAGACAAACAAGGTACGTTCTGTGCTTGTGGTGATCACTGGAGCAGGTAGACACCACCAATTGATTCTGTGTGACAGATCATTCGAAGAAGACTTGTTTTTCCACATTTCACATGCCATTTCGAGAACTCATGCACTGCCTACTACTTATCTGTGATCGGTTCTATGTCTGTTGTAAGGAAAGCTTATCCTGATCCAGAATAACTTTCTTACCAGTGTTGGGTACGCTATTGTATAGAATGCCTTTGTATGCAGGACAATTTCCCTTCACTGGAAACCGGTGTCCAGCATGACAATGTGTAAAGAGAGCTCTATGAAGATATGGTTTGCCAAGACTGGTGTGGACGAACTCGAGGGTCCTGCACAAAGCCCTGACCTCAACCCTACCGAACACTTTTGGGATGAACTGGAACACCGACCGCACCCCAGGCCTCCTCACTCAGCATCAGTGCCTGATCTCACTAACGCGCTTGTAGCTGAATGATCACGAATCCCCACAGCCACGCCCCCAAAATCTAGTGGAAAGCCTTCGCAGAGGAATTGAGATTAAATCTGGAACTGAATGTTCAACAAGTACAAGTGTGATGGCCAGGTGTCCACATACTTTTGCCCATATAATGATATATATATATATATATATATATATATATATATATATATATATATATATATATATATATATTATATTTTTATACTAACTCAAGAAGTAAATTCAAAGATGATAGACCGAGTTTTTAAAATCAGAATAGTTCAAAAAGCAGCATTTCTATTTTAACAAGGACAAAATCTCAAGCAAAGCATTTTCAGAAACAGTTTAAATAACTTTGAATAATGAAACTATGATTATGATAAATGTGTTTTAATGGTCAATATTTCTGTAGAGTGTGTATATGCTCCCAGCTGATAATAGCACTGGTCACACAGTTAAGCTATTTTCAGAACAGAAACCGGCTCTAGCATTTTATTTGAGTTCTTTTTTTGCTTGAAATAGCGTTTAGTATAAAATACTATTTTCATTTATTACCATTAGCTCAACTAGTTAGCTACTTGAACACAGCATTTTGCTAAGGTTATCCCGTCTGCTGCTTAGACTAGCTATGTATTGTCTGTGCGTCTGTTACCTTTTGCTATGAAACTAGTTTCCCCTAAGTGGGACAATAAAAAGTAAACAACAACAACAACAACAACGGCAATAGAGCTGCAACAGCTAACCGATAAAATCGATAATAATCGATTATGAAAATCATTGTCAACGAATCTCATTATGGATTAGTTGGTCTGCTCGGGGTACGTTTACTTATTACGTTACTTCTGTTCCAAAAACAGGCTTCGGAGAGTAAATGCTAAAGTTGTGTCCCAAATGACGTACTGTACACGTACACTATGCACTATGTACTCTACAGTCCAAGGCCGTTTCCGCAGACCCCTAGTGGTCAGTGGTGTAATTGCAGGGGGTCCGTTGGAAAGTTTTGAAAATGTTGAAATAATATTATTTTAAAAAATTTGTTAAATGTATCAAAATATAGTCAAATGAGATGTTTTAAATTTAATCAGTTTGGTCATTCGCGTGCATTCACAAATGTCACGTTAGCTAAGCTCACGATCCTTCATTGACGGATTTATTTTAAATTTATTCACAAATGAAACGATAATTTGCAAAAACCTGTGAGTGGTAGGCAAGTTCAAGTGTCGCACTGATGGATGATATACAAAAGATAAGAAATAAACAAAAGATATTTCAGGGAATCAAATTAAATGTCACACCAACGATAAAATGTGATTGAACCTTTTATTGCACAAGATGTTACTAAAGGCTGAAGTTTTGTGCCACCTGGCTGTATTTATCCCTTTGTACATGTAAATTCTGTCTCTGGCTCAAACGTGTTTCCTTTTCTTATTGAATACCTCAGGACCACTCATCCATAACATCCATAATCCTCTCAGTCAATGTCATACTGGCAGGTTTAGACAAATGAACCCAGCGAGTGATTCAGAAGAGTGCTGGCTGAGTAAAAATGGACCAGAAAGCTCTCCAAGAGCGCATAATCGAGAGGGCTTTGCCAGCGTCCCAGAACATAGCCATGAATTTGACCGGTCTGAGTGCAGAGACGAGCCTGTGCCAAGTCTGTCCTCATCTATTTACTGCAGCCAATGACAAATAGCTGACAGCTCCAAGAATTAATGTATGCAAACACAGAGGAGAGAGCAGGCCACCTACTGCATGCCAAAGAATGCACATTCCACATGTCTCTCTCTCTCTCTCTCTCTCTCTCTCTCTCTCTCTCTCTCTCTCTCTCACACACTCTATCTCTCTCTCTCACACACACACACACACACACTCTCTCTCTATCTCTCTCACACACTCTCTCTCTATCAATCTCATGTACTCTCTCTCTATCTCTCACACATACTCTCTCTCTACCCTGCTCTCTCTATCTCTCTCTCTCCCTCTCTCTCACACACTCTCTCTATCTCTCTCACACACTCTCTCTCACTATCAATCTCAAATACTCTCTCTCAACCCTGCTCTCTCTATCTCTCTCTCTCTCACACACTCTCTCTATCTCTCTCTCACTCTCTCTCACATACACTCTCTCTATCTCTTTCTCACACACTCTCTCTCTACCCTGCTCTCTCTATCTCTCTTTCCCTCTCTCTCTCTCTCTCTCTCTCTCTCTCTCTCTCTCTCTCTCTCCCTCTCTCACACACTCTCTCTATCTCTCTCTCTCTCACACACTCTCTCTCTATCAATCTCATATACTCTCTCTCCCTCTCTCTCTCACTCTCTCTCTCCCTCTCTCACACACACTCTCTATCTCTCTCACACTCTCTCTCTCTCACATACACTCTCTCTATCTCTTTCTCACACACTCTCTCTCTCTACCCTGCTCTCTCTATCTCTCTCTCTCTCTCTCCTTCTTTCTCACACACTCTCTCTATCTCTCATCCTTTCTCTCTCACATACACTCTCTCTATCTCTTTCTCACACACTCTCTCTATCTCACTCTATCTCACACACTCTCTCACTATCTCTCTCTCAGACACTCTCTCTCTATCAATCTCTTATACTCTCTCTCACTCTCCCTCTCTCATCTCTCTCCCTCTCTCTCACACACTCTCTGTCTCTCTCTCTCACGCTCTCTCTCACATACACTCTCTCTATCTCTTTCTCACACACTCTCTCTCTACCCTGCTCTCTCGATCTCTCTCTCTCACTCTCTTTCACTCTCTCTCTCATACTCTCTCACTCTCTCTCTCTATCACACACTCTCTCTCTCCCTCCCTCCCTCGCTCTCTCTCTCTCTCTATTACTCTCTTGCTCTCTCTCTCTCTCTCCCCCTCTCTCTCTCACTCTCGCTCTCTTTCTCTATCACGCTTTCTGTGTGTGTTCCAAAAATGTAATAACCGCTGGACGTCTTTATTAACGGCTCAACTAGGTGCATGCATTATTTTTCGTACATTTCGCCTCATAGCTTTTGGTTGTTTTTTTTTTGGTTTTTTTTTTTAAAGAGATCTTCCTACTGAGCAGCTACAGTTTTGAGCTCGACTCCTTCTGAAAATCCGCCTCAACTCTTTATCACAGGAACCCGGTGAGAGAAAAGGTGTATCGACAGAGCCGGCGGGGAAAAAGATTGTGCATAATATTAGTCTGGGAAGCGTCTCAGATCGGGGCACGATGCCAGACACAACCAGCAGGTGCGTTACATTTCGCTGCTCTGACTCAAAGCAGCCCCGCAAAATATTTTCACAGCTCTCTCCAAATTCCAGTTTGATTGAAGCATGCATTTTAGCTGTCAAAAGAAATCATTTCGTGCACTTTCTCCTAACCGGAGGAGAGGACGGAATCAGATCAGCTCTTTAACGTAACTATATTTGGTAAAAATGCCTGTGTGCGAGAAATAAAAGTCTTTAAACAGACCTCATGTGTCCTCCCCAGGTGATGCATTATCTCCATAATCTCTCCAACATAGCCGCTTCACCTTTTGCTCTACCGTTGTGACAGAAACACCAATTTAACCCGTTTAACACTCCTATTTATACCGTCAGCTTTCTGGCAGACAACGTGAAGGATGCCCTGCTCATATCACAGCCAAAATAGACTTCAGTGCCGACGTCCTTTAATAGCTCAGGTTGAAATATTCACATTAATCAGATATCATATCTCCCATAAGCCACCATTGTTTGCTCCTCAGAAGGTTCTGTCATTTCTACAGTAAAATACTGTATTTAAACCAGTACTAGACTCTGAACATGTTTTACAGCTTGATTCATCGCCTCGCTTGGCATTCTGGGAAAATATCAGAAGGATATATTTTTTTTACTGTCGAGCTAATGTTCCATTGCTGTGACTATATAAGGAATGAAACACTAGGGGGCGTGCTGTTATAGGAGCATAATAACAACTAAGTGTTTTATTCTTCTTACACCTTGGAGATCTGCTAACGAATTCTCTTTTTTTTTAAAGAATGCCACATAGTTTTTATTTAAAAAAGAAAAAACTCTCCACAGAACAAGTCAGTTCCTGTCATCACTTGCGTTACAGCAGCTGTAAACAGACGCTCCTTCACCAGCTACTCTTTTTTCCTTGCATGACTTGTCGAGTTACCGAGCGTGTGAACTCCTCCGTCCTGAAGATGTTCCAGCTTGACGTCTGACTGTTACAAAATGCTGACACTGGTGACTCCTTCCAAAAACGCGAATAAAGACCACCTTACAGCAAATTACACACTTGTCTGCCATACAAGTCCCTGTGTAAGTTGTTTCTATAGCGACGATAGAGAGATCATGTAGATCAGCGGTCCCCAACCTTTTTTGCGCCACGGACCGGTTTAATATCGGACGCAATTTTCACGGACCAGACTTTAAGGTGTGGCGGATAAATACAACAAAATAAAATGATAGGACCGGCATAAAAACTGGGGTATTTTTAAAATATAATAATAAACGTGAATCCAATGTGAAATCGCAACTTTATTAGCAGCGTCCTCGTAACATCGTCTCTCCCCCTTAACGCTCTCTGGTCTCTATGGTAAGGTTTCAACGCATCACGTGACTGAGACAAGCGTCTTGACATGCGTCGTAGAAGGATGTAACGGAGAGAATCCGGTCATTTTTCAGATCCAGATCATAAATAAAACGGAAATAATGTAAGTTATTTATTCTTTCTGTGCGGCCCGGTACCAAATGACACACAATACAGAACCTCAAGGATAACATGAGCATACAAGTACCAAACATCAACGGGTCAGTCGTCCCTCTGGGGAAACACTTACGACAAAGAGAACCCTTTTCGGAACCTTAAAGAACCAAAGAACCCTTCTACAACCCGTGAAAAACGGTCCGACGAGGGTTCTTTAAGAGTTCACGGCATGATTCCAGGTTCTGAGCCTCGTAAAAGAGCTCGTGGAACCTTTCTGAATAGGGAAACACTCTTCTATATAGAACGTTTAGGAATGCCGTGTGCGTGTATGGACTTGGGAGATGATTTTATTTATTTATTTATTTTTCTGACAGACCGTCGCTAAAAATAATCATCGACGATTGACGGTGTATTTTTAAACCGGGTCACGCAGACGGAACACTCCACACTCAGGATCTTGCCAAGAAGACACCATATTGTAGTGACTGACATCTAGTGGTTATAAGGAACGCCGGTCGATTTTAGTGCACTCGTGTTTTTGTTGGTCTCGGTTAGGAAGCACGACCACGGACACCACGGCAGGACAGCCTGTACCAGCTTCGGCCCGCTAGGAATCATTCATTTCAGAAGTGCCCCCAAAAACACACCGCGGAGCCCACACTCGACATCCACCCACCCCACCCCCCGACTCCACCGCCCAAAACCACAAAAGTCATGATCTTAAAAACCAGGGGAAAGTATTTCCAGCGACGTTTCTCTCGATCACTAAATCACACGGCGATCCGG
>CM022759.1:31334221-31474221 GCA_012411365.1 Ameiurus melas | reverse complement strand
GTTATGAGGAAGTCACAATTAAAGCGCGTTAATAACGTTCTGGACTCGTATTTCTGTTTTTTTTTTTAATGCTTATGATTTCACACGTGCAAATTCGGTTAACGTTAGGAGCACAGTTAGCGTTAATGCCTTTTATATGAAATTTTAAAAAGATCCAACCACATCTGCTGCGATATTTACAACTTTCTCATGAGTCTATAACAAGCTTACATGTCCCCAGTCCCCCCAACCAAAAAAAAAAAAATGATCATGGCGACATCCAACAAGTCAGTGATATCAACCTTCTTTGGTCCTTAATGTTCTGCACCCCACAGTGTTTGAGCTATGAACTGGAGTTATCTTAGAGAAGATTATTATGGCTAGACCGCGGCCTCTAGAACAGACACAGAGGAAGCAATAGTTGATGTAAGGGCAGGAAGTGGCCATCAGCATGTGAATGGCTCTCCACTCCATCTCACTGGGATTGCTTGTTTTGGCACGACCCACTCACGCATTTATCTGTTCTCCAAACAGTGACAAACTCTTTGAACACACACCACATTTCTTTCTCTTTCGGCCTAATTATGGACACAAACAAGCTTCACTGTCGCTTCGTTTAACGTCTTAAAGCTTATAAAGGATCAGTGAGTCGTATCACGATTGCTTACAGGCATTAAATATATGCAATATAGTCAAAATATCCCAATTTATAAGTATACAACTGAATGCAAAAGTCTGCATCCCTAATGGATTTGGGCTAAAAGGCAAAGGAAATTGTTTTTTTTTTTTCTTTTACAATCAGAATAAACAAACCAACTTTACAGCAGATTTGAAGACATCTCCTAAGGTTCTGCTATTGCTATAATAACACATGATTGGACCATTTTTATTCCTTGCAATAATCGTTTCCGTTTGTTCTAGGGGTACGCAAACTTTTGCACTCGGATATTCTAATTGCTGGCCACGTTCTCATTGTTTGCGCTTTGTTGGTGGGTTTTTTTTTTTTTGTCCCCTCTACAAACACATTGAACTCGCAGGAGTTCATATTTCTTAGTGCTATTGTATGAGTAACATAAAGTCAGAGGTTGGTTTCATTCAAACACGGACGAGGAGGAATTGGTAGACTCAAAGAGAATTCTAAACCAGTCACAAATAGTCAGATTTCAGTATTTGTTACTGAATTAGAAATTTCTATGCGTCTATATACAGCATATGGAAACATTATGGGATATGGCTGAGATATGGCTGATTTCTTTCCTGATGGAACGGCAATGGAAAACGTTCCTATCTTTACAACACAAGGTCGCTGAACCAACAGGTGCTCCACTTTCATAGGCTTTACAACAGAAGGCATGGATATCTATGAGAAAAGGATATGTCAGCTGTATGGAGATTTATGGACAATTGATATGTATGCGTTAAGTTGCAGAACATATCAGAAATTTAGTTAAACATTTTCTAAGAGTCTACCAAGTACCATGATGGTTTAGCAACACCTGACAGGTTCTATGTATTAAGAAGAAAATGATGGCCAATAATTTGCAGTTTATACCACATATTTTCCCAGTTAACACATGTCCATCCATCCATCCATCCATCCATCCATCCATCCATTTCTACCACTTACTCCTTCTTCAGGGTCACGGGGAACCTGGAGCCTATCCCAAGGAGCATGGGGCACAAGGCGGGGTACACCCTGGACAGGGTGCCAGTCCATGACAGGGCACAATCACATACACACTCACACGCACATTCATACATTACGGACACTTTAGACACGCCAATCAGACTACCATGCATGTCTTTGGACTGGGGGAGGAAACCGGAGTACCTGGAGAAAACCCCCGCAGCACGGGGAGAACATGCAAACTCCACACACACAGGGCCACGGTGGGACTCAAACCCCGGACCCAGGAGGTGTGAGGCAAACGTGCTACCCACTAACACACCGTGTGCCCAGTTAACACATATCCTCCGAAAAAAAAAAAAAAAACATTTCTAAAAGTAAACAGTCTTGCAGGGTTCTACATAAAACATTCAAGGGTTCCTAGAGAAGGATATCTGAAGACTATCTAACCCACCTTTAGACTAGCCAATCCCCCTACCAGCATGTTTTTCGGAGGTTGGAAGAAACTGGAGAACCCAGAGAAAAGCCACATGGGCGCAGGGAGAACATCCCAAACTCCACACAGACAGACCAAGATCAAAATGTAACCAGGAACTCTGAGGCTGTGAGGCAGCAAATCTACCCGATGTGCCACCTTTTAAATTAAATTGCCCAATATTGCTTGTAGCACTGGGGGAACCATTAATGGTTATATGTTGAACCCTATAACAAAGTGTTTCCCATCAGAAATTGTTCAAAATAGAACACTTTCCGGAAACTAACAACACTTAATCTTTCTTTTTTTTTTTATTCATTCATTCGTTCATCTTGTTGAATGATTATTTAACGATCCGGAGTCTATCCCTGGAACATTATGTGCAACACGTCTGAATGTTTTCTTTTTATCTACAGAAACATTTCAATCTAATGTATATGCATTCAGCATGAGCAGCTCAAATTGGCTGATGTGTATCCAGTAGAGTTTTTTTGTTTTAAAGTCCCATCTGATCACTTTAACTTGTTGCCTGCATGCCTTTGAGCCCAGAGCTCCGGACTGACCAATGAGCTTCAATGAGAAAAAGTCCAGATGTTCAGGGCCTGATTTCTCCAAGCTCTGATTGGCCATCTTTTTGAGGACTGGAGGTCCCAAGACAGACCTCATGATTCCTGGGGGGATTACACTCCCGTCTTAATGGATTCAAGGCGTGGAACCTCCCCCCATCCTGCTCAGGCCCGTCTGAGGTATGCGCTATAAATTTCCTGTGCGAATATTCCCAAGCCGTGCCTCCAGTTTTCCGGAGAAACCACACATGTGGTATATATCTGGGTTTAGATGAGGGGATCGGATGGGAAGGAAGGGAATGGTCTTAAAGCTACAGTTCTCTCTTTTTTGTTTAGGTGTCAGTTTAAATGAATGAAGTTTGTGTCGACGTCCAATAAAGCGAATGATGTGAAGGCGTGAATGAAGGAGCGTGAGGCCGAATGCGTGTATATGAGAATGAACTAAACGATGACATTATTTCAAGTCGCTTGCGGTTTGCCATTGAAACGTGCATCATCCATCTCCACAGAGAGCTCGTGTACGCCAACACACAAAAAGCACAGCGGTTTACGAGGAGAGGGTGAAGGAAGGGGGGGGGGGATGCGAACACTATTGTTTCGCTGTATGACAAAGCATGTAATGCCGTCAAGTCAGAATCTATTAAGGCTCGGCCAACCACAGAAATCCATGGGAAAACATTTACAGTCTCCACACACCACCTGGCTTCTATTAGAAGAGGACGAGGGGGGGTTCTCAAGCACACATGCACATATACCAGTGCACTTCTCCAAAATTCACTCTCAGATAGGATTTGATAAATAAATGCCCCCACTAAGTGTAGCATAGTGTACGCTTCACGACAACTTCGCGACAATTGCACGGAGTAAATACCACCAACAGTGTTTCAGCGTGTCAAGTTTTCACACAAGCCCCAAGGATACAAAAGGAAAGAAAAGAGGGCTGGCTTGGGTCGAGTTCAATCTTGGCAAAGCGGAGGTCAAGCAACGGTTCCCCCGCTGACAGTCGCCGATAGAGAGATGCTAGAAGACTTGATCGCAGAAGACGTTCCTCTTTCCTAACGTGGAGTCAGACCTTTCTGTAGCACGGAGCGTACTGTGAATGTTTACCGTATGTCAATACTTACACAAAGTGTTCAGCCAGACAAAACAGAGCTGGCCTGAAGCCCTGCACTCACAACGTTTATAAATCATTTTAGCACACCGTTATTGACTTCTCAAATCTGATTGGTCAAAAGGTGTTGATTCATCTTGTATAATAGCAGCTCTTACTATCATGCCAGCTATAATACAAATCAGAGTTTTACGTTATGAGAGATGAAAGGCTCAGGAAACTTTTTGCAGGTGTTTTGAGTTAATTTGCTAATATTTTTACTGGATTTCCTTGAGCTGTGAACCGTAATCATCGAGATTAAAACAAAACCCCCAAAAAAGGCTTGAAATATTTCACTGAGTCTAGAATATATGAAAGTTTCACTTTTTGAATTCAATTATGGCGGAAAAAATGAACTTTTCCACGATATTCACATTTTTTGAGATGCACCTGTACATGACTGCGGCATGAGATACCAGAGGCTCAGAATATTCCTGGTGTGACGTACCAGAAGTGCACTGAGCTACAGTACGAAGTCAGCTGTCATGACATTGTAATATGTCAGCCCGAACAGTGTTATAATGCAACATTCCATCCATCCATCCATCCATCCATTCATCTTCTACCACTTACTCCTTTTCAGGGTCACGTGGAACCTGGAGCCTAGGCATCGGGCCCAAGGCGGGGTACACCCTGTACAGGGTGCCAATCCATCACAGGACACAATCACATACACACTCACACACCCATTCAGACACTTTAGACACGCCAATCAGACTACCATGCATGTCTTTGGACTGGGGGAGGAAACCGGAGTACCCGGAGGAAACCCCCGCAGCACGGGGAGAACAATAACTCAACTCAGGTGTCATTGCATAGCATCAGAATTGGCAAAAACAGTCTTGGCAAAGAGTGATACTAGTTGGAATGAGCTTTTATAAATGTCTATGTAGGCTTCTGTTAGTTGTCATGAAGGGGTTAAGTAGGTGTGTTATGAACACCAGCCCTAAGCAGAGTGATAGACAAATGTAAGCTGAAAGAAACATTTACTGTTATTATTTGCTGTTAATTATTTAGTTCATTCATGTTTATCTCTGCCTCTTTAACTTTATGTTAAACATGACTTATAGGTACAAGGTCACTGCTTAAGCAGTTTCAAAGAAAAAAAAACAAAAATGGGAATGAAAAAACAATCATAATAAGATCATACCAGCACATGCTATAGCACTAAAAAGCTACAGTTTCATATGAAGCATTGCTTTGCATCAAAGCCACAGCAATAACTGTAGAATTCCCCGGACCGAAACAATTCCCAAATGTTTTCCACGTTTTCCTTTCATCTTATTAGGATCACCCAGTTTGGGTCTAGTTCAGTCTCGTGTCACCTTCCTCCCAAATTAGCCGGAGGAAAAAAGAAAACACCTTCACTTGCCAAGTCCGGCGCTCGCCCTGACCCAAGGCTGACTGCCATTCCTCTTTCTCACTCTCTATTCTCGGCTACACAGAATGCACCGCCTTAATCACGCCGTTATAATAAAATAAAACGGAAGGTGTGCAGGATCAGACGAGCTGTCATTGATCAGACGAGAGGCCAATAAAGCCTTACACCTTCTGCACCTCTTCCTTCAACTCTTTGATTGCCATGCTAAATTGTTTAATCAGCGCTTAACCACAAGAAAGACACGGTGGTGCGGGACTGCTCCAGGGCTTAAGCGCTAATGCAAGCTTCAAAAATGAGCCAGGTGGCTCCAGCTGCGAGACCAAACTGCACTCCAGCTGCTGCGTACAGTCAACACGGGAAATATTCAGCACTCAACTGATGGACATACCAGTCCTGTGTTGATATTTTATAATGTAGTCGAACGTATAAAACTTAATTACACGAATACCCGAATGCTTTTTAGCCCGTCCACTACAACAACTTCAACACTGGGCGGCTGTGGATCAGGTGGTAGAGCGGGTTGTCCACTAATCGTAGGGTTGGCGGTTCGATACCCGGCCCACGTGTCTCCACATACCGAAGTGTCCATGGGCAAGACCCTGAACCCCAAGTTGCTCCCGATGGCAAGTTAGCGCCTTGCATGAGAGCTCTGCTACCATTGGTGTGTGAGTGTGTGTGCGTGAATGGGTGAATGAGAACCAGTGTAAAGCGCTTTATAGAACCGCAGCTTTAAGTGCAGACCATTTACCATTTCCCTGTGTATATACTGCATATGTATTACATGTTATAGCATTTGAACAGTATCTTCAATAGAGAGTGTGAGGACAGCAGCGTGTAGAGCAATATCAGTGAACGTGGTCACTAAAAAATGCTCACGAAGTGCCATGAAGTAGTGCAGCTTCACTCGTGGTGAGCAACGGGAGAAGGAAGCACGCGTGTCTCAGTGCTCGCAGAAGTGAAGTGCTCGACCACAGTCATCGATACTGCTCTGCATGCTCACGGCCTCACATTCCCTGCTAAGGATGCTGTTTAAAAGCTGTTTTTCCACGTTGCTTGTATCGTAAGACGATGCTGTTTGCGGTCTGTTCTGCTCTGATCGGCATCAAAAACTGCGAAATACGTTCAGATCACTATCATTTCGTGCCACCTGTTTATTAGTTCCACATGCTTATGTCACATAGTAGCATGTCGTATCAGAGAATTTTTTTTTTTTTATGAAATGAAAGTAAATGAGTGTCTTTTCCAGAGAAGGATTTACATTTTCAGGTTAAAACGTGAGGAAAACCTCCATAAGTAACTCCATAACACAAAAACCATAACATAAGAACTCCTTAAGAGTTAAAGTGTAATGTTTATAATTCTGAATTAGCATTGTACTGTAAATTCTCCTTTTTAAACATTTGCTGCCAAAATTCATCTACAACATGCATTGTAAGTGATTTGTAAAGAAACATATTTCTTTTTCTTTTCAGAAAAAAATGTCAAAATTCTTGCCTATGGTAATATTACTACTACTACTACTACTAATACATAAGTAATAATAATAATAATAATAATAATAATAATGCATTTTATTTATAAAAAAATGTAATAAATATATACATATATATATACACACATATATATATACATACACACATATATATATATATATATATATATATATATATATATATATACACATAGATAGATAGATAGATAGATAGATAGATAGATAGATAGATAGATAGATAGATAGATAGATATACAATTATACAGTATTATTTTTATTATTTATTTTTTTTAAATGCTGAAGAATTCCTTTAAAGTGTTCTAAGGTTTATCAGGATTTTGAGATGTCTGGTGATAATACATCAGGTTGACTAGACAGGACTTTACCTGCTGCTGACTAATCTGGCCCAATCTTGAAGTGCTCCTACGGAAGCATTTGTCGAATTTTTTTTTTTTTTTCAAATGGTTTAAAGAGCCCAGATTCTTCGCATTTTTGCTCTCTCTCTGATCTCCTAACACACATGTACCATGCCATCAGACAAACCCAAGAGCTGGTTTCTAAAATAGTCCTCCATAGAATGAAGTGTACTGTATCGTAGCCATTTTCAACGCAGTATCGCATGAAAAGTCTCCTGGAATTCCGTGAAAGAACATTTGAGTCACACGCAAAGCATCCCAACACAGAACAGAGGAAACAGTGGTCATGTGCGGTGTGTGGATGATTCATGTACATACACAAGTATTCACACGCTGCGCCATGAAATATGAGCGGTCCTCATGGGCTCATTCCTAAACATGGGGTCCTGTTTCCAGAACATTTTTTAGCACACGCACACACACACACGTATGTATATGAATACACGCTGGTGGTGCTGGCAGTCTTGCCCACTTAACAGGGCTGCTCGCACTTCTTCGCTTCCACTTAGCTTAGAAAACACAAAGAGAGAGCCTCGTAGAACATTCCAGCCCGATTGTCCTCAGGCACTAATACCTCCTGAGATTTGCAGAGTGTCGCATGTAATTGGTGGAGACTGGAGAAGTGACAGACCATTTACAATAGAGCCCGATTCAAACGTATCGCCCATTCAAGCCCATGAAGCCACTTATCCTTGAGGAGAAATCAGATTCTGGCACGCATGAGTTAAGCAAGATATGGAGGACTCTTTTTTTTAAAAACCCAAACCTTTTCACCAGCAGTGTCAGCCTGGGCCTCTAAAACTACACTTCAACTTGTCCTATACTGTATAGTGTCCTTATATTTGTGCTCATAAATTTACATACACCTTGCAGAATCTGCAAAATATTTTAATATATATATTTTTTTAAAATAAGAATTTACACAAATTCAGTTCAAAAGTGTACACACGCTTGATTATTAATCCCGTGTGTCGTTACCTGGATGATCAGCGGCTGGATTGATGCTTTGTCATAGTCGTTCACGAGTCCCGTGTTTGTCCTGAGCAGTTCAACTGCCCACTGTTCTTCAGAAAATTCCTCCAGGTCCTGCACATTCTTTTCTTTTCCAGCACCTTCAGCATATTTGACCCCTTTCCAACAGCGACTATGTGATGTTCAGATCCATCTTTTCACACCGAGGACGACCGAGGGACTCGTACACGACTGTTACACAAGGTGTGAACATTCACCCGATGCTCAAGAAGGCAACACGATATTAAGACATTAAGAACCAGGGGGTGTAAACTTTTGAACGGGATGACTTGGTGTAATTTGTTATTATTTCGTCTTCTGGGACACATGTGAATATCTTATGTAGCTTCTGAAGGGCATTCTGAAGTTACATTTAATGTTGTGGAACATTCATGAAGCGAGTTAGTTCCTGTTATTACTTATATTAGGGCAGTTATAAACAGTCGTTCCCTCACCAGCCTCTTTTTAATCTCTCTCTAGACGTTAATGAGCCAAAAAGAAAGAAAAGCAGCTGGTCATCTGATTAAGAAACCAGAATGTAGAAAACTGCAGAATATACTCAATCTGAAGACTTCCCCGTGGCTGGAAACGTACTGTTACAAAGCTTGGGCACTGAAGATTCCTTCCATAAATTTGAGATAAATGTGACCTAACAGGAACCTTCACCATATCAGTTATTACGTGTAAATATTTGTTTTATTCGTTTATTATTCGCCTTTGGAAATGACAACGAATTAAAACTAGAGCGTCAATATAAACCTGTCATTTGTGTTAGAGTCGGTCCTACTATAAAAACCATACTATTCTAGAGAAATGTAAGTACCCTTATGGAGTCTTTGTAGAACCCTACAAGAGAGTGTTACTTTATCTGAAAGTCTTCCATGAAGAAGCTAAGAACCCTTAATTTTCCAAAAGTAAACCTACTAATCATACTGCAATTCCTTTATTTATTTATTTTTAAAGAATGATTATGTTTATCTAATTAACATATTTGAATGAACATTGATGATTGAACGGTTGATTTAAGCAGCACTTAGACACTGTTATAGAATGCACACCTTCGTTACAGATCTAAAAATGACCCGTCTTTTAGTAACACGGTGACCAATTGAAATTCTAATTTCAGTACAAAATGTACACTTGTTTAATAGAATGTATGTTTGTAAATTTGGCTAAAATATACGTTCTATTTGAAAATTTCTTACTTACCCTTTGTGTCGCAGTTCCCACTTGCTTATGTTTTGGATTTTTGCTATAGTCCAGTCTCCACCTCTGTCCTGTCATTTGGTTTGCTACCTGATTGTGTTGGCCTGTTCTTTGTCCTAGCATCATTCTCCGAGTCCTGTTTTAATGTATGTCCTGCTTTATTATTATTATTATTATTATTATTATTATTATTATTATTATGTATTACAATGGACTTCCCTGATAAAGCACACAGAGTGTGTGCTTACTGCAAATGAAAGAAAATGGCTGATTTCAAGGACATATATGTCATACGTGTTAAATGTAGACATTTAAACAAAATCCACAATGTACGTCATACTGTATATGGGGACACAGATTTCCATATGGGAAAGGAATATACAAGTCTTGCTTTATGGGAATTATTCTGACACCTGAAATGTAAACCAAACCATACATGGTGTCTGTAACAAATTCCCCCATTAACGTTGTTTCCCATGGCAACAAGCATCACGTGCTTATGTTTTTGTTCTTGTTTTAATCCTGTTCCCACCCCTATCATGTCATTAGTTTGTCACCTGATTGTGTTCACCTGTTTTGTGTTAGGTCTTGATTAATTCATCTTGATATACTTCGATATACTTTTTTTTTTTTTTTTTTTGCCTTGCTGCAGTCTTATTGTGCATTTATTGTCCATTCCAATGCTTGTTTTTTTTCTTTCTTTCTTTCTTAGCCCTGTTTTCATTGTACTTCCTGGTTTTGACCTTTGCCTGTTTCGTCTTTGTCTAATCACTACGAAGTCAGTCTATAACATCTCTGGAATTTTCAATTTCCATAGATCCGGTGGCACCAGTGGAGGCCCACAGGAAACCACAAGTCATCCTGCATCTCTCCACATGTGCAATTTTTCATGCAGTCGCAATGCCAGAGGCTCTCTTTAAAGCCTTTGCCACATGACCACCCGCTTATAAGTTTAAACACATGATGTCACCGATCTGGGCAATGCTGCATGGGACAGAGCCTGCAAATGATCAAATAAAGGAATGGAGGTTGCCTGAGCGGCTAGGAGGAAAACATGGCACATGTTGTGTTTTGTTTGGAGGCTTAGCATCGACGAGTCAAAAGTTAAAAAGTATGAAAGAAATTATATCATATGCTTGAGCTGTAATCTAACCATAGCCGTCTTTACTAAATGGTGGTGATGTTGCTATAAACATGGGCTGGATATTAGAGCTTCATCTGCCATCTGAACTTTAGATGAACCCTTTCATTTGCTTTTTGAAATATGATGAATATAGATGGCAGGATGGCTCATTACTCAGTGTACAAAGATAGAATAAAGGCTCACCAGAGATGAATTTATTATTTTTTCATTATTTTATTTTGGTGCTCAATACAGACCAAATTCTGACTTTAAAAAAAAATGTTGTTGTTTTTTTTTTCTTTTTTTTTTTTAACGGAACATTTAGGAAAGGAACGGAGCACTGTACAAAAGCTACCTAGTTTGGACGAGATCAAAAGATAGAGGAGACATTTATTTAGCATTTTGGGAAGGAGTCTCCAGTGTCAGCACTTTGTCAAAGGTAAAGCTGTACCTTTAAACTTTTCCAACACTGTAAAGTCTTTACGACAGAGGACTTTGTAGTTAAAAAAAAAACCCAAAACAACAAGATGGTATCACATAAGTGCAATAACAAACAGACACAAACTATAACATGTCATTCTTTAATAAATAAGAAGTCAAGGGCAGATTGGTGTGGTATACATGGAAGTTGATTCTTTTCCTAGAACATCGCATCCCAAAGTGTTTTATTCTTCCTACATAACATTAATTTGCCCATACACAGCAAAACCCCCCTTCCCCCACCCCTCCAAGTGTTTCATTCCTTACTTTAGTCTTTTGTTTGGTGTAATTACTATATACATTTGGTTGTAATTTACAAAACTACTGTATTATGGCTGAGCATTTAGTTCTGTTCTGAACGTTTAGTTGTGAAGAACTTGGAAAATGTGCATCGAGTGTTACGTGTAAGTGCGACAGATTTACCTGTTGAATTCTACTTAACTACTGTATGTATGTTTAAATCCAATACGCAAAGCATGTAGCAGAAATTTCTTGTAATTTCCATATACTTGCCTATTAAATATTAGGAACCAACTATATTGTAAAAGTGTTTCAAGTGCTACTAAAATATCTGTATGAGGGCATAGTTCATGGTCTTTAGCGACACTTCTGCCAGACAGGCCTTTGTGCTGATCAGCTGTCTGGGGTCAGTCAGCCCGGATGGGAAAGAGACCCTGGGAGAGCATATGGCCGAAGCTCGGAGGATATAGGGGGCAAAAGGTTGGCACAAACCCAGAAGTCAAGGAAGTTTACAAATCAGAGAACTAGACATTGTCTGATTTATGGTCCTGGGGTTGTATTACAGAAACATTACATTTTAAGTCCTAATTTAAGATCTAAGAACTTAAGACTTATATATGATCTAGAAAGTGTGGTACTCAAATGCAACAGTTTGTGCTACATGGAACTGCCTCAACAGGAACAACCGCAAGTCCTAAAACCCAAATTAAACCCCAAACATTCTTGCCAGGTGTGGTGTTGTCCAAATTCTCAGTGGACAAATTTGGTTCCCGGTGAAAAAAATCGCCACCATGGTTCAGCGTCACTTATCCCCTTAGAGTCAAGCATCACTGCGAACCAAGCCTAGGTTTTCCTGCCTGATCGCCTTCATCTTGTAAAGGGGAAATATTTCTCTCCTGACGGGCGTGCTCTCTTCCATGAGGAGAAGGGACAAAAATGATAGAAATCATATGCCATGTCCTTCACAGTCAGCAGATCTCAGCGCAATCGAATACCTACTGAAGACTTTGGCTTAAACACGCTCTCCAACAGCACCATAATCAATCCACCGACTGAAGGATCATCTTTTGGAAGAATCATTGCTCTAGTACAGTCCAGAGACTTGTAGAATTGATGCCAAGCACCCAAGCACTGAAGCTGTTCCGGTGGATTGCGGTGGCCAAGACATGAGTAACAATTTAGATGGTTTTTGTTTTAGGTTGTTGTTGTTTTGTTGTTAATGAATTTTGTTCTTTTATCATCTACATATAAAATTCAACTACTCAGGTTATGATTTGGAATATGCGGAATAAGACTAGAAGACTCGAAGAGTTGATCATTATATACTGTATACTCTACTTTTCAGTCCACCTTTGCAAACATCTCAGCTAATAAGCACCTACATACTGTACATTCATATTATGCTAGCATATGCTGGTCACCAAGCTAAGATTATGCTACCTGTCACAGTTGTTTATCACGCGTGGCTAATAATAGAAGCAGAAACTTAAAACAGAAGTTAAGATCAAGCGTGATGAGATCCTGCCTGAAGTTGTTATGGCTACTAAACAAGAAAGATAGCACTCCAGAATTAGGACGTTTCTGGAGCGTCCTCGGCGTAGCGTCTGTAGTGAAAACGACAGACGTTTATGTGGGGGAGGGTGTAAGTTGAGAAGTAAATGCTGACGAACACACAGTAGAGGGAGTGTTAGTGATGATTAATTTGAGCTTTTAAGTGCTCCCCCAGGCATCATCCATTCGACAAAAAGCGCATTAGTAAAATAAGCCTGAGCGCCGATGGTTGGATAGTATAGATCGCCACGTGATGCAGCGCAGGAGTGCAACACGGCTGAAAAATTCGAACACAAATCATCGGTTGCACGTGACGATCTGTTCAATTTCACCACCGCACGTTCGTCCGCTAACGTGACCGGTTACATCTTTTTCTAGGAAATGTTCATGTACGTGAGAAAGTCCAGAACCCCCGGGTTTACACATGCAGGATGTACAAAATCCTGTCAGGGTAACAAAAAAAAAACAAACAAACAAAAAAAAGCTCTAAGGAAATGTGCGTGGAGTTCGTTTCACTTTTTAAAAAAATAATAGTAAAATAAATACTGTGGCAATAAAAAAATTTCCTGAGGAAAGTTTGCTTTAATGTGGTCAGGCATGTGGGACTGCTTCCTTTGCTAATGCTAATATATTGGTACAGAGCGTTCCGAGGGGGCTTTCAAGTCTTTCTTTTGTTTTCTCATACTGAATGGTTTTGGATGCGCCTTGTCAGGGTGGAATAACCCGATATAGAGACAGCAGAGAAGCATTTGAGAAGTATTTGAGGCTCTCAATCCTGTCACAGGCTTCAGCATCTGTGGCCTGTGGGTGACAGTTCTGGGGCACCATGCCTCAGCCTTTCAGTTATGTCAGCTTTTGTGAGACGGGAGGTCTGACAAGGTGAGCTTTATCATAACAAAGAGAGCTACCGGTTATTAATACGCACATGGAGCAAGGACGAATAGAGCGCACATACCCCCCAAAGTGTTCTAGCCATGCCGGGACATTGTAGCAGCCAAGGTTGCCAGGTCTGCGTGACAAAATCAGCTTAATAGGCATTCGGCCTGAAAACCAGCAAAATGATAAATAACACCAGTCCAGTTTCAAATAGATTGTAATATTCACAAAGAAATATTGTGGAATACTTTTTAAAATGATGGAGTTTTCCTAAACATTCAAGGTCCATTCCCCTTTTTTCTACGGATGCACCATTCGTTCATCTTCAGTAAGCACTGTGACCTAGTCAGGGTTGCCCTGGATGCAGAGCTTATCCTGGGAACAATGGGCATGAGGCAGGAACACACCCTGGATGGGGCATCATACCAGAACAGTGCACCATGAACTTGAATGGACTTCATGAATGCTAAAACCCCGGCGAATCTGCTTCACCTTGAACAAAGCAACATGATCATGATAAATCGGTCATTAGTGCAAGTGCTAGTTCATTAGCATAACGCATTGGGCATTTGCTCGTTTGAAGTTTCTTGATTTACAGGTCAGCAGGCATCATTTATGAAGCTGGATGTGAACAAATTTATTCATAAGCCGTTCACAGGAGAATTTATAGAAGAAATGCGATATTTAAAAAAGAAAGAAAAAAAAAAAGTTCAAAAACGTTCGTATCCTTGCAAGAGCATCTGGGGTTGTGTAAATTGACATATAATTAGACTCACTGATGTCAACAGTGATCGACCGACTTTAAATAGTGTACCAAAGAAATTCAAAACAAAAATTAGACAAGTAAGACTGGCCATTCAAGAAGGACAAAATTAATGGCACCCTATAAAGGAAGGAAGAGTTCATGTGTGTCTGTGGTTGTCGATGCGCTGCGATGGCTGAGCTTTCACGGTTTAGTCCTTATTTTTGTTGTTTTCAGTTCTCGCCGAACTGCTCTTTTTATGGAGTTTAAATATATATATATGTATATTTAAATGTTAACAAATCTGGCAAGTGTTCGAATTTTGTTTGGCTTATGAACACATTTACACATAATTCCAAAAAAAATATTGATAAAAAAAAAACGAGATCCGGTGTTCATAAATCCCTTCTAAATCATCAACACGTGGTGCTCGTGAAGACAACGTTTCCAAAAAAGGAAAAAGAAAAAATGTTCGGAGGATTGAACAAATTGCTGCATCTTTTTAAGTCATGATAAACGGATTCCTCCAGTGTCTCTCCGCGTAGGGTTTTAGCAAGGGAGTTCTGTTTATATCCAAGAAGACAAACAACATATATACAAAAAATGGTAAGGGTCAACAAGATCAAGTATTTTTCCATATGTTTCTGTCCATTTCCTTTTCCTAAACATGAGCATTGGGGAATCTGCAGAAGACCCCTTGTATCTTAAACCATGTTTCCAACAGGATAAAGAACAGATCATTCATTTCCTTCAGACGGTAAATGCTCTCCGATCGATAACGGCTTCGTCTAGACAGAAAAACGTCCAGGATCTCTGAAGCCGGAGATCAAACATCTAACCTTCTAGAGGGGGTTTGGCGGATGAGAAGGGCTCCTGTATTCTCTGAGAGTTTAAAAAGCGCACTGGGTCTTGTTTGTTCTCGACCTCTTCCCAGGGGTCTGGCGCTAACTCGCCTCAGAGCTAATGTCCCTTTATGGGATCAGAGAGACATCTGTTTATGGGACCCTGTCCCACGCTGGAACCAGACATGAGCTGGCAGGAATGGAAAAGAAGGTTCAATCGATGTCCAGTCGGTTATGAAGATAAAGGTTGAACTACATGGTGGTACATTCAGGGTAAAGGCATATGTTTACTATAAAGTCTGGACTAAAACAAAACTTCTTAAATAAATTGCTCTGACCACAAACGTTCATCCATTTTTGTGACTGGAAAGAATTTTTTTCTCTCGTCCTGTATATGTATATCCACCCGTTATTCCTTATTCATGACAATAACATTACAGGTAGTAATAATTTGTATTCTCGGTTTAAGGAAACTATATGTCTTGATACTGTTTGTACCACAAATTTCTAATCTAATGGGTCAGAAGGTGTGGATTCTTTTTCTAGCAGCTCTGGCTGCAAAGTTAACCACAGATTTATAATAACGTAGTTGTTCAGATGTATTATAGTTTATAAACAAGTTCCAGTAGAATGTGCACTGTAAAACCGGGTAAGTTCATTGAACACGAAAAATTTGAGGAAACTAATGACCTTCAGTCTTGTTAAGCCAAATACACTTAAATATAACAAAATTGTAACTCAAACTTGTTATATTTAAGTGCATTTGGCTTAAAGAAACTGATTTATCAACTTAAAAAATTTGAAGTAATCAGTTTCCTCAAATTTTCTGAGATATCCGGTTTTACAGTGTGTGTATTCTGTAAGGAGCTGTTCATTTAATATTATTGGAATGGGTCTCCAGTGTCAGTGCGGACGTAAACAGTCAGAGGTAAAGCGGTAACACATACAGTATCTCACAAAAGTGAGTACACCCCTGCCGTTTTTTGTAAACATTTGATGAGATCTTTTCATGTGAACACTGAAGAAGTGACACGTTGCTACAATGTAAAGTAGTGAGTGTACAGCTTGTGTAACAGTGTCAATTTACTGTCCGCTCAAAATAACTCAACACACAGACATTAATGTCTAAACCGCTCGCAACAAAAGTGAGTACACCCCTAAGTGAAAATGTTCGAATTGGGCCCAATTAGGCATTTTCCCTCCCCGGTGTCATGTGACTTGTTGGTGTTACAAGGTCTCAGGTGTGGATGGGGAGCAGGTGTGTTAACTGAAGGTGTCATCGCTCTCACACTCCCTCATACTGGTCACTGGAAGTTCAACATGGCACCTCATGGTAAAGAACTCTCAAAATCCGCTCTCAACTCTCAAAAGTTAAAAATTTTAAGTATTACATAGAAAAAAAAACTGTTCTGGCTTGAAAAGCGCTCATATAATGGATCTAATGGATGGAAAACTTCCAATACTCAACCCATGGACAAAAAAAGAAATCTAAAATAATGTTGGTAAATATAACTTTAACTGGCGTTAGAGTTACAACAGAATTGCTTTTTGACCGAAATGATTAAGAAACAAGACTAAATGTCTAAAATCACTAGCTGGTTGTGTCCTGGATTTCATCCGCAAACGTAATCAATTACATAATGCATGAGCCTAAATAACAGCCTTCATGTCGGATTAAAGTATATACCTTATTTTAATTTTAGAGCCGATTATTAACCGCCGATGGTCGACCTCGAAGTAACTCCGGCTGTGGTCTGGAGCCTTCGCTGTACATTTCACTGCTCTCGCTGTAGAGCACCGCCGTAATGAGACGATTAGTGTGCTACGGAGCGTCTGCTCGCCATCTGGCCGCAGTGCACGCTGACATCACGCAGCCGCTATGGCTCAGTAGTAAAATATGAGAGGGGAATTTTTATATCATGTGCCACAAACTCTATAGGCTTGGACTTTTAATGGCATCATCGTTATTTTTTTGCCATTAGCGTGGCTGTTCGATTCGAAACACGTGGCTGAACGTAACACGTTGTGACACCGAGTGAGGCTTTCAGGCCAAAGTATGCACAGCTAATGCGGATAACGGCACCATCCCACACATGGTAAAACACTTTTCCAAAATAAACTCCGTGAAATGAAGTCATTTCGATGATTTACCCTCTAACGACAACTTCCCAACATAGCCATCCCGGCGACCGCTTTAATCGACGATAACCATCTGATTGCTGTTTTTCCACAGGATTATCAGTAGTACTTTATTTAAACAGTCCCATCATTAGACCTTCATACGCATTGCAAGTAGCTTATAACAATCTAATTATTTCAAACAAAAACAAAATAACACATCTACAACATAATGATATTCAGATAACAGCTTCTTCTCACTTTTGTCCAATGACAAGGTCAGACTATATAAAAAAAAATCTTCAATGTGACCTCCAGCATTGCTTATAAATGTGGTATGTACAATATCCCTTAACTAAAGTGTTACTAAAATGTCCGCGATCCTTTAAGCCTTGAATACATACTCCAGGCGAGTCCAGGATGAGCTAATGCTCTGTTTGAAGGTTTGACACGCATTGTTGTTGCTGCTGTTGCCTGCACGGTGCAAGCCGGCCATCATTCAGGCCACACAGTTGACTGAAAGTGAGACGTGTCAACGTGCCATAATGTACCTTCGTGCCACATTGCTACGTGACCTCGGGGGTCATGTGACAGAGCAACTTGAGCCCGAAATGGAATCGCAGAACACCCAGTCGAGATCTCGCAGCTGCCCCTCTTGGGCCACATCATGCCACGCCAAATATTTCAAATCGCCATAACAGGAACAATGATCTGGTATGCGCCCCCACACACACACACACACACACACACACACACACACACACACGTAAACTGTACCTCACACCAAGCAAGTGTGCTGAGATAGGCCTATAAACGGGGGGATACGTTCTCAAACATTCTCTAAACTCCAGACACACAGACACCTGTCCCTGTCTGTCCTTACTAACCCAGACATGAGCCAGATTCCAGAGAAAAACCAAACAAAAAGCGCACTAATCATCCAAGGATAAAGTTATAAACCAAAGACCTTTTTAGAGTATGACTTTTGAAGCCTGAAACTTGTTTCCCTCTTGAGTTCACCATCATCCAGGCCTTATCTGCACACTTTACAGGACACGTTTGTAATGTAATTATGTCAGAGAAAGCTCAGGCTCTGTCCGCCTCGCACCGCACACGTAATGTGATTAAACACCGTGCCGCACACATGGCGTCTCTCGTCTCTCGCGGATAAACTAGTTGTGAGAAAATACCATCAAGGAACCTTTTAACCGCTAACGGTTTTAGATTTCTAATAAGAGCCGTAGGTTGAGAAACCCTGATGAAAAAGCTCCCACTTGAACCCAACACATCAACTGGAATGGTTTCAACGCTAAGACCAGCTGTCAAAAGACGTCTGTAAGCACAGCTCGCCGGAGTTAGAGAAAGCCGGGTCTTACCTGCTCCGCCATGCCTTCTCTTCGTTGACATCTAGAAACAAGACACAGAACAGTTGGTCACGGTTGAGTTTCTCATCTCGATACCATAGAAACGTAAAGTTCAATGGTTTGCATCTCCTTACTCAAATGATATTAATACTACCGTACACTAATACTAAAGCCGTGGAGATTGTCTTCCTAAAGAATATATACATTTCATATCTTCTTCCACTTGCTACTGAGGACTTCAGTGTTTTTATTAAGTTTTCTCTCTGTTTCTTTTCTCCCATTCCTTCGTCATGTCTTTTTTCCTTTAGATTTTTCACACTAACAGTTTTCCGTGTTGGTAAATGTTCTTCCTAAACATGTAAATATCTCCTTCTCCGGCTCCTAGAAATTGGAATGTATACTTTTCACCTTGCCCATGAAGCAAACTACAGACTTTTTCAAACCAAGGAAATTGAGGTCGCAAATATTTACATTCATCTGTATGGCTCACACGTATCCCAGCTTTAACCGCTGGTGTAATACGCAAGCCCTGGATTGGACTTTGATCGGACATACAGTACATTACACTTGCAAATTGATTAAGATTTAGTTATTTATGACTTGGTATGTGAGACTTGGGCCCTGATTTATTAAAGGTTTATCTTTTACGCAATCCTCATATTTAATAACAGGGATTAGAGAGGATTGCGTCATAGCACGGTGTTTTGTAAGTTCGCCTTTATGAGTATTCATTTTGGGACGCTTCTACAGAAAAGTGAGAAATACAGGGTGGACGCAAAGCAAATACATGAATTGAGCACCAACAAGGGGTCTAGAGTAGTGCAACAGAAAAGCGTTCACACTATCACCCAGACATTGCCAGTTCAAATCACGATAATGGGGAGCAAAATTGGCCATGCTCTCTTTCTTCCCTGTCAAACACAGTGACACTAGTCAGTCGTGGGCATCTGTGAGCTCATGCATGCAGAACGGAGCAGACAGTGCTTTCCTCCGAGTGTGTTACGCCACCATGTGATGCTGCATGAGCAACGGTTCAAAATGGATGCAGCTGGTCGGCTTCACGTGTCTTGGAGGCTTCACGTGCCTCCCCGGCTGGTAGCAGTGGCGTGATAGGTGAGAGCTGGTTATTGAAATGGTTAGGAGCAGGAATGTGATTTCTTGCCTGTGATCGTACGTGCAAATTAATAAACTGAAGAGCAGGTATTAAATTAGCAGCGATCACTTTCTGCCAGTTAAGGATAAAAGTTGATTATTTACAAAGTTTTCATAATGAGAACGTTTACCAAGATTATGTTTCATTATCTCAAAAGGATTAAAAGTTTCTTAATATTATTATTAATTTATTTTTTTTACAGATTACCACAGAAAGCTAAATTTCTTAGATATTTCTTAGATATTCGCCGCACGCCTACACACACCTGCACAGCTTATGGACAAACACGGGTTTCACTCTCGTTTCGGTTTCATATTGTAATTAGAACAACGTAAATCCTTAAACAGTACTTTTCAACTTGTTCGTTATAATATGCTGTTCTTAACGCTGATATAGAAATGTAGAAAAGGCGTACTTTACCCGACTGTAACCTATTAAAAGCCTTCCATTTGAATAAGCATCGTTTCTCAGTTTTGCCGTTAAAATGAAACAGAAATGTCTTATAAATATATAAATTAATCAAATGAAAATTAATTACATGTAAATGAATCACATGCATGAATATGAATCACATGAAAATGAATCATATGTAAATGAATCACATGTACATGAATCATATGAAAATGAATCATATGTAAATGAATCACATGTAAATGAATCATATGAAAATGAATCACATGTAAATGAATCATATGAAAATGAATCATATGTAAATGAATCACATGTAAATGAATCATATGAAAATGAATCATATGTAAATGAATCACATGTAAATGAATCATATGTAAATGAATCACATGTAAATGAATCATATGAAAATGAATAAATAAATGCTTGAAAAATTTAAATAAAATGAAACAGAAATGTCTTTAAATGAGGATTAATCATATATTGCATTAGTGATTAAATGTATAGAGATCACACTATGCTCTGGTGATCCCATACAGCATAAATCGAAGCACAGACATAGTAGGAGTCGCGCTCCATCAAAGCCGAGCTCCACTTTAAGGGGTCTAAAAGTCGATCAGACCAGACTCAGTCTGTCTGTCTGAATTTGCAAATTCTTCTCGGCTCCGTGAGCTGAACATTTTAACACGTATTAATAACACTTGCCCTCGGTCATTATGAACCGAGCTATCACCTGACCACGTTCTCCCACAGAGCTGTAGATCAGTGAGCTGACCCTGGGCGTGCATGATTTAACGTGCCCTTGGTCCAGCCCAGATGGCAAGCGCTACTTGTTTAGAGATGGGGTTGTGTTTCTAATCCACACGAGTCCTGTTTTTCACCCGCGACCTGAAATTTTTTGATCCCTTTACTCAACTATCAAATTCCTGTAGGATTTGTAACCCTATAGCAGAACATGCACAAATTTACGTACAAGTCATGCGCAGAGGAATGTCCTGCATTCAAACCTAAAAAAACATCTCAATGTTTTGATGTTTTCACTGTAAAAAAAAAAAAAAGAACCCCATTTTCATTGATGGGGTAAGTTCAACCCACTTTTGTTTCAGGTGATGTGACAAAAAATGAAATTTTGCGAAGGAAACAAATCCCTGACGTGTACAGTGTAGTGCAGACAAGGTTGTTTAGGATTTGCATGAGCCATTGATCCAGCAGGAAAAAGAGGCAGATGGGTAAGGAACAATCATAATAATGGCAAGAATCCAGCCATCCATCCCATCTTCTATACTGCTTTAACCTGTTCAGGGTCACGGGGAACCTGGAGTCTATCCCAGGGAGCATCGGGCACAAGGCGGGGTTACACCCTGGACAGGGCGCCAATCACATACACACTCATACAGTGTGTATAGTTTTCATACACTACGGACACTTTAGACACACCAATCAGACTACCACGCATGTCTTTGGACTGGGGGAGGAAACCGGAGTACCCGGAGGAAACCCCCGCAGCACGGGGAGAACATGAAAAGTCCACACACACGGAGCCACAGTGAGAAACGAACCCACGACCCTGGAGGTGTGAACGTGCGAACCACTAAGCCACCGTGAATGGCAAGAATTCCTACTAGACTATCATCTGCCAGACCTGCCAATATAAACTGCCATAGTGTGCATACAATTGAGTGCAAAAGTTAGCATTCCCTGTGGATCGTCGGTGCATGTGCCTACTTTGACATTTTCTTGGAAAAAACGAAAAACCAATAAACTTCACGTGAAATATGGATGAAAAGAATCGTTGACAAAAAATCGTTGACAAAAATCAGGTTCGTTACTTGAGATAAATCCTAACCAAATGAAATGCTTTCTTGTCCAAAGGGTCTGCGAAACTGCACTTGACTGTTCAGTTGAGCTGGATGTGTATGAACATCGAAACACTGATATGGCCTTCAACTATATCTCTGCTTTCACTTTTAATTTCTCTCTACTCTTAGTCCCCATGGCCTATGAAACATTTTTTATGTGTGGAATTCCCCATACAATTTGCTTAGTATTGTTATATTTGGCCAGCTTGTCTATCCCCAACCACACCAGACATCCAGGAATAAATTCCTGAGATGATATAACTTGAATCACAGGGAAGGTTTTCTGAGGCCCCCCTCCTGCAGTTTGTCATCTTAGTCCAGGATGTTTGTGCTGAATCTTAACCCAGAGAGAGGCAACGTTTAATGGAGCTGCAGAATATCATAATATTTGGAAATTCTCACACTAGAGGTGTGTGAAGGACTGTTTTTTTTAATCCCACCCCACCCACTCCAAAGAAAGTCTGACCAATCGTGTCCACTCCCAAGGAATTTTGACCAATTCCGCCTGCTCCCACAGACAGTCTGGCCAATCCTGCCCACAACCACACAAAATTTGACCAACCCCACCCACTCCAAGAGAAAGTTTTTTGGGTTTTTTTCTTTTTAAACCTACTTTTTCCCAAACTTTGACCAATCCCACGTGGTCCAGCAGAAGGACTAACCAATCCTCCAGCTCCTGTTTTACAACTTCCACCCAATCCTGCAGAATGTTTGAATAATTTCACCAACTCCTGGAGAAAGGTTGCCAAATGCCACCCACTCCAGCAGAAAGTTTGATCAATTCCACCTGCCCCAGCTGAAAATTTTATCAATCCCTTCTGCTCCTGCAGAAAGTTTGACCAATTTAACTCACTACCGCAGAAAGTCTGACCAATCCCAGTTATACCTACGAAAGACTCGAACCTGAAGACTCGAGAGGTGAACTAATCATTTCTGTTTCCTGTACAGAACCTACGGGGACGTTGCGGCGCATGAACGAACGAACGATTCACTCTCTGAGACAACTCATTGTTCCCGAGTCATATCAAAGATTCGTTCAAAATGAACGAGTCGTTCATGAACGACACATCGCTACCAGGCGCCCAGAGGCCTCAACCAACTCAGATGCGGTCCAATAAAACAAGTATAACAATTCTTGGTCTCCTCCTTCGTGAAACTCATGTGAGCACAGCTCTATATTTAGCTGCTGTACACATTCTGGTCTGGTTATAAATTTAAGGGGGCTACTGGACCTACTTTGATGGGAGGTTTGCTGAGGCTATTAGTCGAAGCTCCATCTATCATACTACACTTTCGAGACAGCTGGGAAAGAGGTAGCTTTCTGAACCAACCACCCAGAGGACTTGAATAGAATGCAGTCAAGTGCCGAGCCCAGTGCAGAGCCTCGGATGTGTTATGACAGAGACGACCTGGAGAAGACGTGTGGAGAAGCACTTCTGCAGAAACCTGAATTTTTCACGGTCACAGTCATCTGCAGGTGAAATCAACTAGGAGAGAATTGTGTTTGTGCTGTTGAACAGCCTGCGCCTATGTACTGTCTGTTCGATGACCTCAGGTTACACATTCAATCAATTAGCAGGCTAAGAGATGACCTTTCAGGTTTCAGGCTCTGTGCCAGCCCACTCGATGGCCGTGACAGGATCGCAAGGCGCTCAACCATGCGTGTACAGTATGCGTGTCATTCTTTATGCACATATATGAGTGTATGCATCATAAGAGATCCAGATCCTCGACGTATTGTGTCACGGATTCGGTCCTGAGCATGCACATGCTCATGTAGATGAAACATCACGCTTTGTCTGTCAACACTCCACCCTACTCATTTATCCGGTGTGTGTTTGAGCAAACTCTTCCAGGAATTCCACTGTACGTATAGGTGACGGTCCAAGTCAAAAGATGAGGAGGGAATCTGTTTCTTCTGTATGACTTCATGATCAACATGCCTACACAGGATGGGTGGCACATATCATTTACACAAAATGTTTAGACACACTATTGACACGGAACGCTCCAGTGCTGGCCTGCCTTGGAAAACTAAACCACTATAACACCCAAACAAGCACAGATATTTAACGTACCACATGAAAGGCCGATCTTCTGACGATCTCTGTATGTCTCTTGTGCAAAGTACAGAACGAGGATACAAAACTTATTTTAGCATTATATACGTTCTATATTCCTATATTTTTTTTCATGAATCCTTTCATTAAATCTATCTGTAAATTAACGTCACGGATATACCAGAACTAAGCCGAAACTATGATTCCTCTTTTGTTAATGTCTCATGGTTATGTTCCTTCGTCCTTGTCTATCTGCCACAAGTTAATAGTTCTTGTTTTATGTTTTGTTGGTTTAACCCATCCGTCTATCTTCTTTACCGCTTATCCTTCCTTCAGGGTCACGGGGGAACCTGGAGTCTATCCCAGGGAGCGTCGGGCACGAGGCGGGGTACACCCTGGACAGGGTGCCAATCCATCGTAGGGCACAATCACATACACACTCACACACCCATTCATACACTACGGAATTTGTACTCGTATCCGACTCACCTACCGTTACATGACAGTTAACTTCACCTGGATAATTAATTCATTCAGATGATAAATGTATTAAAAATGCATTGACTGAGTGAAGCAGCTGCTCTTAGACTTCTAGGAAAATGACAAAATCACTGTAAGTGGCAACCATTACAACACTCTTACCAGTCGTAGCTAGTATGGCTAGTTGAGCTTTATTATTATCACTAACGCGGATGAAATAAACATGTGAGGTTTGTCTTCACTGTACCAATGGAGGCAGAAGATCAAGAGAAGGGAGCTGCTTGTGTGACTCGATTGACGCCGTAAACGGAGATCAGGTTGAAAAGTGAATGAGTATTCAGTTACTGTGCACGATCATAAGGCAAATCCATAAGTTGAAGAAGAATAAGAAACCGTGGAATAAAACTCCCATAACAGCTGCAGAGAAAACTAAAAAGTCATACCAGACTGAAAAAAAAGGCAGTGGAGAAAATAAAACAGAGAAGGAAAAATAAAGTAATGAGAGAAAATATGAGGAAGTCCAGCAGGTTGACCTCTATACCCAGCAGTGTTTTGTCACTTTGCAGGAGCTTTGCTGGCCCCATGGCAAGCACTGAAGCTTAACTTCTGCTGGAGCAGAACAAATCCTGGCCTCCTGAGCTGCTCTCAGCTCTGTAATCTATCTCCATCCAGCTGAGCTGCTTTCCACTTATCCCACCCTACACACCTGCAGGTGGACTGAGAACTAACATACACACTCTGTACAGTCTGATACGGACCAGCTGTTGGTCTTGAACTCTTGGGTTTCAACATAACGTAGGCAAATAGTGAAGAATCAAATGCCTGGCTATTGGAGTTCCCAATAACAAATGCAAAACACCAAACAGACTGAGTAATTTGGATAAGAAAACAAGGGAAGTAAACTAAGGACTGTTTCAGACACACCAACTGGATGTTTATCAAGTTTTCCAGACATCCAGTAATTCAAATGTCTAGTAGAAGGAAATCAGGGCAATCAGGAAGATCTTGAAAATGTGGCACAGTGGAACAGTCCAGTGACACTGATTTACTACTACCAGGCATTTTAAATGGACTGAATGACTAAAATGTTCCAAGTGCATGGAGATGCCAAGGAGGAAGTGCTGGGGACAGACAGAGTGTGGTCCACTTTGGAGCCACAACCGTAGACAGCAATCCTACGCTCGTTAAAATCTCCTCAAGCTGGTGAGACATAACCTCTTGGTCCAAGTGTGCATGACTGCAGAGAACATCTCTTACCTGATGAGAGACACTAACAAAGTCCTGACAGCAAAGTGAAAAAAGGACCATGACAAACTAAGCTCAAAACAAATGCAACTGGAAATCTGAGTGTGGATACAAACAGATGCCATTGCCCAAGTAAAAAAAAACAAAAACAATAAAAACTACCAGACCCTTGTCCATTGTCTCTATTATAAATACATCTCTATTAGAAATATTTCAATTCCATCATATTTAGCATGTTTTCCCCCATATCCACGTGGGTTTCCTCAGGGTTCTCTGGTTTCCTCACATCATCCTCCCTAAAACATGATAGTACATGGACTGGCTACCATAAGTGTGAATGAGTATGTGAATGATGCCCTGTGATGGACTGGCATCCCATCCAGGATGTATTCCCACCTCGTGCCCAGTGTTCCTGGCATGGACTCCAGATCCACCTTAACCCTGACCTACTTGGTTACTGACAAACAATGTTGCCTTGGATGAAACAGGATGTTTCAATCGACAAAGTTAGGACTATTGCAAAGCACACACAAGGTGGTCAAAATCAGAGCTGCTAAATGAAACGGACTGTTTCCAATCCAATCACGGTTTCAAACCATCACTTGAATGCAACTGATTTCAAACTGTGGCTAAATTACAGCTAAAGCAACACAAGGTTATTTTCTGTCCAGTCCAGTTCTGATTGTCATGGCTATTCCGGAAGGAACTCTACAGTTCCCAGCGGTCACTGCACCCCATTGCATCATTGTCACATGACTATCTGCACCTGAATCACGTTCATGTTAACAAGCACTTTCTGGCTATATGTGTATATGTGCATGTATATATGTGTGTGTATAGATAGATTAGATTAGATTAGATAGATAGATAGATAGATAGATAGATAGATAGATAGATAGATAGATAGATAGATAGATAGATAGATAGATAGATAGATAGATAGATAGATAGATAGATAGATAGATAGATAGATAGATAGATAGATAGATAGATAGATAGATAGATAGATAGATAGATAGATAGATATCAGTCAGTTACTGACGTTAGACAGTGTTGGATAGCAAGCACTCTGGCTCTGTGTGAGACGTGGCCGTGTAAAGTAAACCCAGTTGAACCTAGGACTGGTAAAAACTCAGTGCTCTGCCTTAAAAGTTTCAGATTTCTCATTTGTGAGTGGTGGACCCAATTCATTCACTCCACAGCCTCGGAACGGCTCTGGAGCTCGGTGACCTGCTAAGCTTCTCTGAGAACCAGACTTTGATTTTGTCAGAGGGCCCAAAGCCAAATTATTCTATTACTCCCTCCAAACCAATTACCCTCTTCTACTGCCACACACAAATACAAACGCTTGCACACACCTACACACACACACACACACACACACACACACACACACACACGCACACACATTCTCACACCAGTGGGCCTCCTCAGTGCTTTCCAGAAATCTTTAGCCATGTTCCCATGCACCAAATAAAAAAACCTACCTAGCAGTGCCACGCTGCTCAGCTATTCCAAGATTAAACAAACACATCTGGACTTGCTCTCCAGCCGAACGGAAAAGAACCGGATTCCCACAGATATCGTACTCATTGAGACTCAGCGTTGCTCATCTGATAGTGTTTGGGAAACAACATGGGGCAGAGAGCTTTTGAAGCCTTTACACTGAAATGAAGTGACAAAAGGAGTTGGAAGTAAAGCAGCTGTAAACTCTGTAGCTTCGCTAATGGCCTAGCCTTTACCCTGTTCCTTGCCTGGAGGACCGCCAGGGAACAACATCGGGGAAACACAACGTAACATCAACACAAGGACTGCATTTCTCTGGTGGCCAGAAACAAAATGTGCATGACTCTGTGGTGTGTAAAATTCCCACAGAGTATAAACAGATAGATAGACTGACTGCATTCACTGTCATTTCTGGGGTTTTATTATTATTATTATTATTATTATTATTATTATTATTATTATTATTATTATTAATAGAAACTATTATACTGGAACTTAAATAGTACCCCTCAACTCAAAATGTCATTTTTAAATAACCCCTTTCGTCACAAACAAGTCATTATTCAGTTATTAATTTTGAAGCTTATTCACGGTTTAATGGTTAAACTTGTCTAGTGAAAGGTGATGCTTGTTATGTACATTAGACCGGTGTTTGGGTAAAAATTTGCTCATAAACAATGTATAATTCTACATTATGAACTACTTTGATGAGTGTCCAAATCATAGATAACTTAATATTCAAAACCTAGCTAAAGTCCTCGATCCTGAGTTATGCATATGACTCCTTATAATTAGCATGAGCGCTTTAGTGGAGTCCACTATTTATTTTGCAATGAATTTCTGAGATGTGTTCTGTAATGAATAACTGAGTTAACCTTATTACATGTTAGTCTGTTTTCACTTTGCTTAACGGTTTCTTGTGTTACCGATAATGCTTTGAGACTCCCTGCTGATAGTGGTGTCTGTTTTTTTGTTATTTAGCCCTTGCTTCAGCTCTACATGAAGACAGCGATGCAGCAGTGCTTTAGTCCTTTAATCGGTCACTTCCTCATCTGTACACTCTGCTCAAACAGATCAGCTTCCAACGCTTCAACTTTCATGCTAACACTGTCGTCAGTGTCACATAGATCGCTAACTAACCGAGCGTAGATATGTGCAGTGCTGTGAAAAAGTATTGAGTTACAATTTACAGACTGAAGACCGGACATTCTCCTTTAGGATTTTCTGGTAGGAGCAGAATTCATGTTTCCCTCAATTATTCCAAGTTGTCCAGGCCCTGAAGCAGTAAAGCATCCCCACACCAACACACTGCCTCCACCATGCTTGACTGTAGGTATGATGATCTTTTTGTGGTATTTTGTGTTTGGTTTACGCCAGATGTAACAGGACCCCTGTTTTCAAAACAGTTCCACTTCGTACTCATCATTCCACAGAACATTCTCCCAAAAGGTTTGAGGATCATCAAGGTGTGTTTTGGCAAAATTCATCCATCCATCCATCCATCCATCCACCTTCTATCGCTTACTCCTTCTTCAGGGTCGTGGGGGAACCTGGAGCCTATCCCAGTGAGCATCGGGCACAAGGCGGGATACAGTTGGCAAAATTCAGACGAGCCTTAATGTTCTTCTGGGTTAGCAGTGGTTTTCACCTCACCACTCTTCTATGGAGCCATTTTTGCCCAGTGTCTTTCTGGTAGTGGACTCATGAACAGTGACCATTATTGATGCAAGAGACGTTCTTTGTACGTTCTTTGATCTTGTCCTTGACTCTTTTGTGACTTCCTGGATGAGTCGTCGCTGTGCTCTTGGAGGAATTTTGGAAGGTCGGCCACTTCTATGAAGGTTCACCACTGTGCGGAATTTTTCCATTTGGAGATAATGGCTCCCGCTGTAGATCTTCGGAGTCCCAGAGACTTCGAAATAGTTTTGTAACCCTTTCCAGACTGATGTGTTTCAATCAACTTCTTTTTCAATCAACTCTGGTGTGTGTCACTGGGTAAGACCTTTTAACCACTTGTAGATTTAATTTCACAAGGCTGGCAGTAATAAGATTAAAAGTAATAAGAACTTTTTTTTTGCTTCAATAAATAACTTTTCATAACTAATCGTTTCATAACTGCATTTTGTGTTTACTCGGGTTGCCTTTGTTTAATCTTAGATTTTGTTTATAATTTCTCAAACTATTTAGTACGAGAAATACGCAAAAACAGAAGAAATCAAATACTTTTTCACAGCACTCTATGTCATTTAGCTAAATTACTTTCTGGGACTCTAAGTCCAGTGTTTGCTCCAAGGTCTCTATTACTGCTTCGCTGGATTTCCCGACAGTGTAGGTCGCTGGGAAATGGTGAGTATTTACACTGTTTAGCAGCTAGCAGTGAAAACTGATTCCCGTTTACACGATTTAATTGCATTAGCAAGAACAATGTCCCCCTGTGACATTAGAATGGCACTCAAGTGTTAATTTCTCACAGGAATAATGAAAATGCAGCACTACCAACAAATTAGCACCAAAATCACGACCTTTACCTGACAAAGATTTCAATATAAACATATTTAACGTGTTTCAGAGTGGCGTTTTACTTTAATAGTCATCAATAATCAGGAAGAGTAAATTCATATCATGCATGAAATGCAACGTTCTACGCTCTTGCAAATATCAGATCTGGCAAAGCCTTCAATCCTCTCTAATGCAGATTCTCGATCCGTTCACATGCGTAACGGCAGACTGCAAATACAGACTTGGCTTCGCATGACACTGGCTAAATGTTTCACCACTGCTTCATTCTTTCCTTCGTCTCAAAGCAGATAACACGCAGTCCCTGTGAATCCTCAGGCTGAAATTTACAAGCTGTGCTGCATCTGTAAATGACATTGAACATAAAATGCTGCTTCTAAGGACCAGTAGTAGCCATTAATCCACTTATGTACTCTCTCTCTCTCTCTCTCTCTCTCTCCCCAAAATTCCCTTTCACTGAGGTAAAACAATCTCCTATACGTCCCAGCTCTGAAAACAGACCTTCATTTATCATCGGACTTCGGCGGTAGGAGGACATGAACGACAAAAGGTCACGGATCCAAAATGTGGCGATAAAAAAATCCAAACCCTCAGTGGCTTTACCCAACCCTCGTAAATAAGTCTACCGTGTTTACCATCGCTCTGGATTCATTCATTGTTCGCTGGAACACTTCATCTGTGCTTTTAACTTCTTACTTCCTTGTTTTCGTGTTATTAAAAGCGAATCATGCCTCTAACAATGTGCGAGAAGTAATGTCTCGACAGCTATAATCTTCTTGTAACTAAAGTGTCACTATCCGTGATAATGCTGTGCGCTGTACTGAACAAGCTTTAGGACTAATCATGACCTGTGAATGATTATTAAGTAACTGTAATATTGATTAAGAACCATAAACAAATGATAAACATTTAAACGCTGAGGAGATCGAACGCGAATATTCAATGATTCTATACTATTTACAAAGTTGTTTTTTTTTTGTAATGCAATATGGAAAATGTTTCTTTAATTGTTTTTAGTCATAATTAGGATTTAAAAATATATATATATATATATATATATATATATATATATTTTTTTTTTTTTTTTTTTTTACAAGCGTTCAAAAATGCAGTAATGTGTCTATATGTGTTTTGGGAATTGATTTGGAATTTAGTGCTTGTAAGGTAATGTTTATAATGTTTTATAAATGTTAATAAATAGTGCACAGATGCTATTTGATGAATAGTGACACTTGGATTGTTGTCATGAGGTTATTTTCAGCACGTGGTTACGCTTTATGGCGTATTACAGTTGATTAATGAATCATAACTGATCATTTTAAAGTTAGAATCATGACCAACTTACCAAAAAATGATCGATCGTGTTCAGTTATAGTCGATTTATAAATACGGGCGCCATAGAAGCTGTTAGCAGGCGTGCGAATGCGAGCGTGTCATCACGCAGTCAGTCTGAACGGCGTGAATATCTCAAATGAAATCGAACAGACACTAGCTCGTCCAGATAGTAACTACTGTACGCTGATTTCAGAATCAAAAAACGCCGTAGATTGATTTTGACGTATTTTCAGCGAAAAAGATCCGAATTAAAGTCAACGTGATGATGTCGATTTTTCAGTCAGAACATAATTGTGACGCTTTGTGTGGCAGATTTTGAAAATATTCTTCTCTAGTGCTAAATTGTGGTTGCACCTCTAACTAAATATTTCCAAGCTTTAATTCACCACATGATGATACTTTAATGCCATGGGATTTCCGGATATTATTATTTTATCAGGCAGGACCAGGACATTGCTCCGACTACGCACTGTTACAAGGGTCACAAAGAGAGGAAAATCTTAATAAAGTGAGATCATCCGCTTACCTCTGTCTTTCTGGGACGTGCCCTGGTCACAGAGGAAGAGTTAGGTAAGACGATATCCTGGCCATGGCATTCCTTCCAGCTTGGTCCTCTTGCGATCCTGTTATTGTTCAGGGTTTGGTTTCCCTCTGTTCCCCACGCTGTTGTGCTCTGTAATGACAGCAGAACCACAGTCACCACATACAGAGACGGTTTGGACAGGACGGACTCTGGAGAGGGCTCGGAATGGGAAAGAGGAAATCAGAACAGAGGTCAGTGACGAGGGAAAGAATCCAAACCAGAGCCAGAGCCAAAGACGTTGAGGATTCGATTGAGACAGGGGAAAAAAACAAAACAGATAATAGATTTAAAAAAAGAAAAAAAAAAAGTTGGTGAATATGAGCTTTCTCAGAATAGACCTGAGATTACTGGGAACTAGTTATGCCAGTCAGAGTGGCTCTGAGACTTGTATCGCTCAAAGCATCTCAAGTGGACAGAATGACACAAACACACCAACAGAGCTCTGGTTGAAGAACGGCCGCTTTGTCGGACACTCATGAGGAACCAAAAGCCACTTTTGTTTCCTTCTGAAGTCTGGTTTATGGGCTGGACGTGTCACAAGCTCCAATGTGGGTTTTTTTTAGAAGTAGATTCGAAAGTTCCCAGTGGTGAAGCTCGACAACACAATGGACCTCTGTCTCAGTCCCTGCGGCCCTGTGCAATCTTCACCAGACTGTAGTATGTCATCTGAGGGCATTGCAAAAAAAAAAAAACAACAACAACAACAACAACAAAAAACCGGACACTGTGTCTACATGCAATGGCACAACTGAGAAATCCAATACACTTTGGTATCAGAAGTCATGTCCCTTCCAGACACAGTCCCATGGGATGAATATCGATAACACTTCTCGGCATCTGAAATATTCCTCTGGGCTGATACTGAAAACGAAAGTGTATGAAATGTCTGTCGGTATCTGTGCCGTTGAATTCTACGCACAGCTTTGATGAGGCCACCTGTTTGAGAAAAGGCTGCGCAATCCACCTCGATTTCTGCTTCATACCACTCCAGTAATCGATTCGAGTCCGAGCAAGCGTGACCAGTGACCTGAAACTGGCTTTTTGCGAGCAACATTTGGCGAGAATTCTGACGATCTCGAGCGCTGCATCAATCCTCCACGGCGGTCCTTTCACGGCACGGCGTTCGCATACTGTAGTTTTACAGCCGATGGAGGATTTAATAACGGTGACGTGGCGTTGATTTCACCGCGCTTTTGAGACCCTGATGGATCCACACGTTTACATGTGAAGTCACAGAAATGATCTCGAAGCACATATGGATTGATTACAACCGAAACACACTGAAGCAACGACTCAGTCGATAGAGTATCCTTATAACCAGAACACAGGCACTGACGGTGTTGAATATAGCGTACAATTTGAGAGAAATATGGAAAAGGAAATGGATTCTGTACACACACTGGTGTATTTTGCTTCACTGGAGCAGCTCTTGATTTGGAGAAAAGAAAAAAAAAGAACATATGAAACTTACTTAGAGACATTTCATTCTGGACTTCCCCATCTGTCCACTAAAATGATTTAAAAATGTGATTTGCTCTGTCTCAAAATAATCATACTGAGGACCAGGAGTCGCTGCGATTCTGCAGAATTCTGCCTTGACATATAGTATCACATAGTATGTTGCGAAGATCACAAATTCAATCCATTTACGCATATTCATTGTTGTATATTAAAATTTATTTTAATGGTAAATGGCGCACTTATGTAGCGCTTTTATCCAAAGCGCTTTACACTGTGTCTCATTCATTCACACACACACACACACCAACGGTAGCAGAGCTGCCATGCAAGGCGCTAACTTGCCATCGGGAGCAACTTGGGGTTCAGTGTCTTGCCCAAGGACACTTCGGTACGTGGAGTCACCCGGACCGGGAATCGAACCACCAACCCTACGATTAGCGGACAACCCACTCTACCACGTGCGCCACAACCGCCCGTTTTTATACTTCTGCATATGAAGAAGTGTTTTTTATTATTGTCAGAGTTTATTACCATGTTTATCTTGTGTACCATTCCCCCAAGGTTTATCATGCATTATGTTTCCCCAAGGTTTTCTCTTCTCTTTTACTCTTGGAAAGAAATCTCTGTCCAGGAATTAGTGTTCATTGTTTTTGTAATGGTTTGACGATGCTTATAATGGTTGTGTGTCGAAAAACTGGGCATCACGAAATGCATGGCTGAGTTTTCGAAGGTGTGTATGTTGGCTGTCCTCCTCTATGAGAACGGGAGAGCTAGGTTTTTCCCATAAACCCCTTGACACTAATACATTTCCGTGAATCTTTCCAAAACAATATAAATCTCTGCGCAGTGGTCTTGTATGAAATCAAAAAGTTAAAGAGAGTTTAACGGTTGCTAACCTGGTGGAAAGCTTTAGCGTTGATTGGCTGCCTCCTTGTAGTGCAGGGTGTGTCCGAGGGGGAGGAGCCAGTGCTCAATGCTTCCTCGATGTCCAGATTGAGCTGGTCCAATCTCTTCATGAGTTGGCTCATGGATTCGGACCAGGGAGACAGCAGGACGAGCGGAGACTCCTGAAGATAGAAGGAAGTATGAATACATCAGGAATACTTTTACTGGTTAATCCTAATCCTTACGATGGAAAACCACATAAAAAAAGAGTGTCCTTTTATTGTTTGGGGTTGTTCAAGGGAGTCTTTCAGTTTTCTTTTTATTCCCTTGCCAAGAACAAAGTTTTGAATCGTAGATTAGCCGTGTAGATGTAAGAGGTAACACTGTAGAGAAATGTGATCAAACCAAAACAAACAGCGAGTTGCTGACTGCCATGTGGCCCACTTATAGCCTGTTGGCATTCCTCCCCTGACTGCTTTCACTAGTCTCCAGACACCCGCAGACAAGGGTATAAATAGACTACCCCCATCGAGCACAGAGACATCGCTTGTGTTTGGGGAGTCCACGGCTATAAATTAGAGACAGCTACTTCAGTCACCAAGTGATAAATCAACATGGCTGACCCCTTCTCTTTTCAAGCAAGGAGGAAAGAAGATGAAATATCTCACTATAAGGAAGATCGCACAATCGTTCTAGTGCCAAGGACGTACTACAAGTAGGGATGTTTGAGCATTTCCTGGAATTTGTTTGGGGGTGGGGGGCGTCGGGGGGGAAGCATGCTTGTGTGAGCCCTGGGGCAAAGCGCTCTCCGCCCATCAATGCTTGCTCTCATCTATACACAATCATGCTTTTGATGGGTGTCATGCCAAAGTGGAATGCGTTTGTCAGAGGCAGCTGAGCTACAAGGCTTGGTCAAGATCCTGAGACTACAAGTCCTGTAAATTCCCATGGAATGTGGCAATGTTAAGAGGCATAACCAATTAGGCCCCAAACACAGGGCTTCTCTTTGAGAGGACATGGGGGAGAGGGGGGTGACAGTTAAACACTCACTTACTTTGACTCGCTTTGATCTGGTGGCAACTATAATTCTACATAAAATGCCTTAAAAGGTTGCAAAAATCTCACGTGGACGCTTAATGGAAATCTAATTTCAGTTCAATGAGAGAAAACAACAACATCTCAGTTACAGGCTCTCTGGGATTCCTTCAACGCTGATGCATGTTTCTAGCGCTATCTGTGACTCTTAATAACTAATAGAAGACAGGAGCCATGCTTGCTGTGTGGCCATGAGAACCTGATCTGACAATCTGAACAGGGAGCAGGCTCTCTTCAAGGGTCAGATGCCTGACCTTCAGCAGGCGAAAGTGGCTTGCTCAAGTTAAAACTAGCAGGAATGACCAAAATCTGGCGAAATCCCAGACTGATCTTTGAGAAACAGGGTGGTCTGGGGTCAAAGCGGCTGAGGGAAAGTTCGAGTTGACCTCTGTCAAGAAGTTAGCGTCACTCTGTCTTAGTTCTATGAGACTAACCAACAAGCCCTTGACTTAGACAACAGAACAGATGTGTTTATAGTGGCTTGGGGCGTCTGGTTAATCTTATATGGACTTTTGATGGAATCGTAGTTAATGTCTGAAGGAGTGTTGTTGGCTGTTTTCTAGCAATAAATAAAATTCACACCAAATCACATGGCTCAAGTTGTACGCAGGGTACAATGGTTAAGATCATGTTTAGGGATTGGGTTCATGTTTGAACCATTTCTTGACTTAACTGGTATAAAATTGACCAAACCTCAACAGCATCATGCCTTGCTCTTTTGAATTCTACCATATCAGTATTCTAAAAATAAAAAGCAATACGCCACGAGAGGCCTTGAGTTGCAGTGATCTTATCACAGGTAAAGGTGTTATAGGGACGACATGAGGCAAAGAAGGACGTCGACAAAAGGAATATGATCAAATACGGTCTTTAATAAGTCGTTTAGCTTTGGTGTGAAGGAACGTCGACAAAGATTAAGGTATTCCATGGACATGGTAACAGTGTTTTAAAACAATAAAAGCGCATTAATGTAGAATTCACGTATTGCGATGCAGTCACAGTCGAAGATTTGGGACAGAACCGCTTCGACCATGACTCGGCCAATCCGATTTCTCTACAAACAAAACAGAAACCAGCGATTTTATAAATCATATGGAACGTGTAACCTGGGTGGTTCTAATACAAAGCGATCATTAAGCACACGGTCAAGCTTTTCCACAAACTGAAGGCAAATAGAGAAACGGTACAAAAGCCACACAAAGCGTTTCTCGGAATCTGTCCGTTTCTTGTACGGAATGACCGGAATTTTCGCATTGCTTCATCCTCGGGGTTGAGACAGTAGCCTCGATTCATGTCAACCCCCTATTCAGGCTTGTCGATCGTGAAACACTCACTCGCCATGGCAACAGGGTTGGCATGAGTCAACCCTCCAGATCAAGTCATCATTGTTATCTTCAGAAGAGGACAGAATGAGTGAGGGCCATAACTGTATCACTGCAAATTAGCCACATTGGAAACCGCACTGCTGGCGCTTTGACATGCAAATGAGGAGTTAAGTGGCCGGTTGTGGCAATGGTCTGGGCTGCCAGCCATGGCCATACCACCCACTGAGAGTGTCAGGACGCTGTGTAGAGGTAGGAAGATGCACCAAAAAGAGGCCACCAGCCATTACGTGCTTGTTTAAATGCATCAGATCTGGGTCATGGACGACTTGAAGGAGATGAATTCATTCAGGATGCATCGCAAAGCACATCATCCGGGTCAGGCGTTTTAATTCTACTCGATTAGAAACATCAAGGCTGAAAATGGGTCTTTATGTTATCATCAGCTGATTTGATATAGATATCCGTATCTCTCAAAGGACATTGTTTTCAATTCCTACTCTTGGGGAATGGCGCCCTCAGATGGTGATCACCCAGAACTACACGGTGAAACCTTTTAACCCTGACTTCTGTGAAACCCCGATTTCTCCAAATTTCATACATAACTTAATACCAACACCAACAATAGTACCATTGAGAAACCCAGCATCAGTCAGTCAAACGGTTACACAACATATCCTCTACACTCCAGCTCCTTTCTAACAAAGAGTCAGTACTCAGTGATTCGCACCGGAATGTCTGGAGTAGGTGCAAACAAGGCAAGGTCAATGAGTCTGTGAAAGGTATGCCATTCTTTCACACATTTTTAAAGCAGGTATGAGCAAAGAAAGAGCAGCAGGGGAGAGTATATACGGCATGTGCGGAACAAAACAGGACAAAAAAAAAACACCCAGATGAATAGTGTCTATAATATATTTTTCAATGTTCGCACTGCATCGTGTATTGTGGGTGAAATAAGAGTTTTTACAAATTGTACTTTAAGACTAAAAAAATAAAAATGTTTGGATCATTGTAAAGATGTTTTGGACCATCACAGCCATTCAGTTCTTTTCTAAAAAAATAAATAATGATAATAATAATAATAAAAAAAAATGATGGACTGATAGAACACCATGCAGGCAAATGTCAAATAATAACATGATCCATTAAGTTGCTTTGATTCCAGCCCTTATAGTGTCAAGAGCAAAAGTTTGTACACCCTCAGGCAAAATGACGACATTAAACATTAAAATGCCTTTTATACCAACATGTCATTTCACAGACGTTCCTTCATTATCACAAAAAATACAAAATAAATAAATGGCCAAAGAGTATTTGATAATATATCATACAGAATTTATACCACAGTGTCCCTGAATGCTCAGTTTTGATTGGTCAGAAGGTTCGGATTAATTTATGTTTAACTCCACTGTGAACTCTGAGGGAAAAGTCAATTATATAACTGAACATAAAAAATTAGACAATGAGCATCGGTTTCTACTCATTCATAAATAGAGCCGAATTAGCGCGCTAGAATATCATCAACGCATCGGTGTTTTATTCCTGGTAGAGGACATTTTAATTGAGGTTTTCCAATTTTTTTTAACATCCAGCACATCGATCACAGTTACAGCCTCGACATTCATCTGTGTTACTCGTGAGCTCCATTTTAAATCACTGATGTCCTTATATAAACCTGTGTCCATAAAGAAAAGATGTGCTACTTGGAATCTGCTTGTCTGACCTCATTTCTGCTTTCTGGCTGTGGACCTTATCTGCATTTTGTTTTGAACTCCCTAAACCGTACATACATGCCCCACTATTCATTAAAGCACTACAGTAAAAAAAAAAAAAAAAAAAAAAATGAGCAGAACAAGGTCACAGAATGCTAATCATCAGGTCAGGGGAAAGGGTTTGGGGGAAAAAGACACAAATCTTCCCGGACCTGGTGCAGCTTAAGGGATTAAGTAGTGGAAGGCGTAGCTCACTGCTCAATACATTCATCTGGTTTGACAGAAAGAGACGAAGGAGATGAGGGACACAGAGACTGAATTCCTTTCCAATAGACACTGAGGTTGTGTTTACATCATAGGTACTCTATCGAGATACTAGTGTGTAGTTAAATAGCCTTCAGCAACAACAAAAAAAAGCGTACTAAATGATGGAATATAAATGTGTACCGGTCTGGTCTTGTTTTATAGACTGTACACTGGTATCTGATATGTCTCTATCGTTATAGTGTTAGAATTTGTCAGTTCTCCTGATTAGCCTGTGAGTAGGTGGGGATTTTGGCATTGCCGGTGTGTATAATCAGGGCTGCCAACGCTCATGGATTTGGCGTGAGACACACACTCCGCAGGCCAAATGAAATGTCAAGACAACGTAAAAAATTCACAAATCTGCTCATATGATTTGGTTTCTGTCAGTATCGAGAAGGTGTGGCGTTTAATTAGACCAATGAAGCCCCGCAACGTTTCGATTGGACCAGTGTGAATTGGCTCGGTCCTGTAACCAATCACATTTTCTCCTGCGCTGTGCAAGGTGCCTTATTTGATGGGTTGATGTAATTTCCACTGAAACAGGAAGTCAGGGAGTGTCCCTACCCCCTTTTTAAATAGCCAATAGCGTACAGCGTACCTCACAGCCCGGGCTAAACCGTCCTTTTTTTTTCTTTTATTGTGTTTAGTTTACAATCAATATGTTATGCTGGAACCAATTCTCCATGTAGAATGACTTGTTGATATAAAATGATACTACCATTGTTCCAGATAAAACATCGATTGGGAGAGAAATTATGCTTGTACAAAAGTGACCAGCACAGTACAGTTAATACCATGGGTTTTAATCAGGCGGGACACTTCAGATTCTAGGGAGCATTTGATTGGACAGAAAAATCTGATGAGAAGCTGAAGTGCAGAATGATGTCATCAAAATGCTAGCAGTGAATGCTAGCTCACACTGTATACACTGTGCTATATACACAATAAGAAATTGACCATGTAGAAGGAAAGAAAAAAAAAACACTTCAGAACCATGAGTAATTTGCCAGGTTCACACTGAACAGGTGACAGCAAGCTAGCTAGCTAATTTTAGCTAGTAAGCGCCCATATCAGATAACCATATATACACAGAACAGAAATAATTTCTCTTTAGTTGTTAGTTAAATGGCAGAAAAATGATTTTTTTTAAAAATCCAGCTAAAACACAAGTCGAGTATTAGTTTCGTATACGTTTTATTGTTGCATACTCTGTGCTAACTATAGAGCTGAGGCATGTAAAGGCCTTAGAAGTCTTGTAGAGCATCCAACTGTACATGGAAATGCTAATCAGCATCCTGGGCCATGTAGCAAATAGTAATAATCCCATACATCAGCGGTCACCAACCCTGTTCTTTGGAGATCTACCTTCCTGAAGACTTTAGCTCCAATCATAGTCGTGTCCACATGACCATAAGTAGGTCTTGATCAACTAAAACAGGTGTGTTGGATTTTGGTTGGAGATGAAACATGCAGGAAGGCAGATCTCAAGGAAGAGTGTTGGTGACCACTGCCATGCATGATAGATTAATCATTACATTTACCTCCCTGCTACTGTTCTCCTCTTCAGCCTCATAGCCAGTGGAGGTACTGAGCCTGACATCGGAGTCCAGGTCTCCATTTCCATCATGTTGTTCTCCGCCTCCTCCAACAGTTCCTTTCCTACGTACGGTTCTCCTGTGTCTACAGCCAGGAAGGATCTCCCTGATCTGAGTCATCTCTGTAAAGACATCATCGTCATCGTCCTCTTCAGAGGATGACTCATCACAATCAGAGCTCTCATGAACCCCTTGGTTGAGGCCTGATGTACAATCATAATCTGCAAAAGTGATAGAACTGGGCTTGTGTTTGATGATTCGGGGACGTTCAGCTCCTCCACTGGACGAGGAAGGAGCAGGAAGGGGTTTGGCAGATGTGGTGGAGCTCTTGTGGTGAGGGCAAGGGGAAGTGCGGTGTAACCTGGAGGCTGTGACATCTTTGGATGGCACTACTGTATCTACATCAAACGGGTTGAGGTTGTCCTCTGGTGATGGATATCTACACTGGAAACATCCATTTAGATCATGTTCAGATTTTCTTTCCACTTTCCATCTTTCTTGGCTCTCAAATGCGTCCTCGATTACAGACTTTCCAGTTTCATAATCCCATGTTGGCTGGGGAAGATCTGGTGTAGATCCCGTTTTCACAGTGTTATCTTGTGAAGCACAGACTTGTTCTGGTGGAAGAGAATAAATATTACCACCGTTTCGGTTTAACATGGAGCATCGTTGAATCGCTGTGGATTGGCAGAACCATTTCTTGCCACAAATCTCGTTCTCCTGAGACACCGCATTAAAATAAGTGTTCCTCAAGGGCTCATCCCCACTCATGTCCATCTCAGCCTTCTGTACTGAAAAGGTCATTGTGGCGAGTGGTGTCTTTGATGAGTTTGGTTGTCCCTCCTGCTTGACCATGGACAGAGCCTCCATGACTCGTTCTATAGTCCAGCACTAGTCACAAGGTATATCCAGAAGAATCTTAGTCGGAAGCCAAGTCCTGGTGTGTTTAGCATGTTTAAACATCTGGATGATGCCGGTCCTCAAAATGTGAAAATCTCAGTGGAGGTTTGCCTGCAATAAACAAAAACCAAGACAAATCTGTATAAAAGAGACTGTTAGAGAATATTCCTCTGTAACTTGTTTTAATGTATCTGGAGGTAAGGTACTTTACCAACAGTCTGTAGAGCAGCGGTGCACTTCACACACCAAATCCAGCCCATGAAGGCCTTGCTAATTGGCTTAATTAGGTGTGCTAATTTTCACAGATGTCGTCCAAACACAAACCAAATATTTAAATATTAGGCCCATTAAATGGAAATATTTTTGTCTAATTATTGGAGCCATGGAGCTTTTTGTTACTGAAACGTCTGGTGATGAACACATTAGCTTCTCATTATTTACAGTCTTCCTTCTTTTTGGGGTATTGGGGTTTGGATTAAACCCATTGAATGAAATCAAAAACAGACTTACCAGCTCTGGTTCATGGACCCACTTTGAGAACCAATGTTTTAGAGGAACCCCAGGTCAGGTATCATTAATGGGGACATGCATAAGGCTATAAGACACCACTGTAAGCCTTTTATAACAACCGGCATAAAACTGCATAGACATTTATGCTTATTCCAACACACACGTCAACTGCAGTAAAGTCTTTGTTTGACAATTTTAATGCACTTCACATCTGAATCAACTGAGCTTACTTGACATCATGTAGTGTTATGAGTCTACACGCCAACTGATTCATGATAACTGACTTTGCAGCTCAGTGGGATTCTGTTACATCAGAGGCGCATAATGATGATAATTATACAACATTTTAAAGCCAAACTTGCTCAAACGTGTTACAGTGTAATGGCATTTCTATGAATATTCACGAGCATTCGTAAGCAGGAATCTGCAAACATAGAGCAGGTTTTCATGTTGATGTTACCACCAAGTGCTACATCATGTTTTTACACTGCGTTACATCACCACACATGACACAAGAGGTGCACGGAGCTACATACTCAGTTATCGTGACGTTCTAACGTTAATCAGCTTTTAAACACGACCTTATGTCAATAAAATCCTGTCACTTGGCTCAGGTGTTGTGCCACAATGACAAAAAGCAAACACATGTTGGAATAAGACTTTAATAAATGTTTATGTAGTTGTCACGTAGCCCCGTGCGCACCACCATTAAGAGTCACCGGATATTTGGTTAACACTTTTTATGAAGGCCACATCTGGTGTATATTGCACTGCGAACACATTAATAACATGTTATAATGCATCCATGATGAATTCTTAATGTGCTGTGTTAATAGCTGACAGTAATGTACAGTCGTAAATGAAATGTTAAAAATACTTCTTAGGGGGTTTATAACACAATGCACTATGCAATCTGAGGTTATTGGCTGATACGATCTCTTACTTACGATCTCTTACTCTCTTGCTTATAATGCATTATTAGCGTTGCTATCAAGTTTAATGCATTTTCCTAAGCAATTATAACAATGTGTAAAATGGCTGATAAATAGATCATAACATGTTATGAATACACTGTATGTACTCAGAGTTTATTTTAAATATGATGTTCTAATATTTTTTCTTTCTTTCTTTCTCAAGCCTATGATAACGTGCTTAGCTCTTCCTGGATTTATTTATTTTTTTTTTTGGTATGTTTTATCATCTTTTTTCATCACGAGCCAGTGATATGCTTCACTCAGGGCACTGATAACGAAATACATTTGACATTGGACTGTTAGAATTTGCAGAAAATGTGAAGCGTGAAGGAATATCGCTCCCACTACTGCTGCAAAAATGATATGCTGTCATAGCGCCTTATAAATGCTATGTTATAAATGCTAGGCTTCACAGGTTGCATATGTGGGCAGTGCTGGCTTAGCAGTTAAGACTCTGGGTGACTGATCAGAAGGTCGGGAGTTCAAGCCCCAGCACTGCCGAGCTGCCACTGTTGGACCCTTGAGGAAGGGCCTTAACCCTCTCTGCTCCAGGGGGCGCTGTATCATGTCTGACCCCAACATCCTAACATGCTGGGGTATGCGAAGAAAACATTTTCACTGTGCTGTAATGTATACGTGATCAATAAATACTCATTATCTTATCTCATGGGGCCTATTTTACAGAAAAGGTAAACATGTTTATTTTATTTTATTTATTTTTCTATTTCCCAAGCCAAACGTTAATCATCTTGGATCACCTTTTTCATCACGAGTCAGTGATACAATCAATAATGCTTGGAATATTTCAAATAACGTCAAAAAACCATAATAATAATAATAACTATTTTGTGATATTGAAAGAAAAGTGGTATTCAAAGCTTAATGAAACTGTAGAACCGTTACAAATACAGAGAATGAGTCCTACAGCTAAATGTGAGCTGAAGTAAAAGTGAAAATAAAGTAGGTCCCCCCCCCCTCTCCACCACAAGATCTAAAAAAGTTCTTGGGTGATTGTGATTATGGCCATGAGCGAGAAATCTACAGAGGGGGAAGAGAAAGAAAATCTCTGGGGCTGAACATCTGTCTGGAACTGAGGTGTTCAAGTCTGGATCTGTTTCAGGCACGACGGCAGTGACATCAGCGGCGTGAGGAATCCAGCGTCTCTTCCCCCACTGGCTGATTTACAATGCACCAGTCCATTCATCAGAGCAGCTAAAGGGCACCGGCCAAGCTGTGGTTAGCAGGCTGACTAACCCCCTCATTACAGCTTCACCCCCAACAAAACACATACATTCAGCCACGGGAGCAGCGACACTGGTAGGAAATAAAGGAGCATTCCTTTCCGACACTTAAAGTGCGTCATGTGTGCAGCTATGGAACCGTGGGGGGGTCAAATACGAGGATGCTTTTTCTCAAGGGGATGACAGGATAAGCCACAACTATATAATAACTGCTTGTTGACGCCTTGGGCCGAAGGAGAACCGACTTGTTTGTCGTACACCTCCCGACATAGTACACGGCAAGCGGTCATTATTGTCTCCGTAATGACCATTTGTAATACAAGGTCTCTGAAAGTAAGTGTGTGAAGAGTTTAATCCAAAAGGACGGCGAAATATAAGCAGTTATACTACCGCGCTCTGGAATTCTTGATTCTGATTGGTTCGGGAAGTTTTGATTTATTTGACCGTAACATCAGCGTCGACGATGGTGCCATCTGTAAATGGGTTCGAAAGTATGACGTGTCGTTCAGTAATGAATATAGTCTCGTCTTTAATGTTGGCAAGTTGCTGCGGTATAAGAGGAATAAAACACTTTGAACGTGCTGTCATTGGAAAAGAATCGAATTTGACGATAACAGCTTCATTGTTGATCATTTTCCACTATATATATATATATATATATATATATATATATATATATCCAGCAAAACCTGGAGAGATGTCTCATGAGAAATTAGTACAAATCTGAACAAAGAAGGACGACACAGCTGGATTTTATTGGGGAGTTTTTTTTCCACCCACACGAAGCCTCCACCAGCCCTAAACCTAACTGTAACCGTTATCCATTTCCACGTGAATTGTTACACGTTTGCAAATGTGCGACCTTTTTTGACAGAAGCTGCGAGTATCATTCAACCGTGCAAACGTGTCCACGATGGACATTTCGGAGCGTTCTGAATCCTAAAGAGCGTTCCGCACTCATAAAAAGTACAGCGGTCACTCTCAATAAAAAATGTAAAATTTTAAAAAAGCTGTCGTGAGAGTCCAGGCTTCTCAATTGGTCTGCATCAGTTAGTAGTCAGGACGTCCTGGCGTAGATAAACGGTGTGAACATGGACATTTCCTACAGCTCTCTTCTCCCTTCGTGTATTTTTTTGTCTAGCTCTGATATAGCAAATGTGAGAAAGGGCCAGCTGTCCAGTCCTTATCAAGCATGTACACATGTACAAAATACACACACGTGTATAAACACACGTACAGTTCAATGGAACTGAGAGGATAACGCACCTCGGGGCTTTAACCTTCAGAAGCTGATAAGCGAGCAAGGCTAGAAGCAAGGTCACACACTCACACCACTGAACCGTCCCTCCTGTGTGTGTGTGTGTGTGTGTGTGTGCAAACCCACTTAGCTCCATTATTTCATTTACACAGACGTGACCTCAACGTTACAGTGTTTGCACGACAAACACAGCGACCATCAGCAAGACGTTCCCCTTACTCAGGAACCTTTGGTGTAAGAATGATTAGATCGACTCGGTTCACCTCGTCCCCTACAGCCCCTCTTTCTCAATCTGTCGTGAAAGAGGGCCTCCTTATTCACGCCTACAGAAAAGGGAAGGAACGATCAGCCGAAACGGATGATGCCACCGCAGGAAGATCAACAGGAGTCTCATTTAACACAGAGAAAGTTTCAGTTCCTCGACATCCCTCTGAAGATCTGAATGCAGTGGTTATACACATCGACTGTACATTGGAATCGAGGCACACAACTCCCATTAAATTGAGACGATGTGGAATATCTCCGTCACCTGGAATATTGTGCTGTCATAATTTTTTTTTTTTTTTAAAAAGCTTCTTTTTTATTTAAATTGCACGTCATTAGGATCCACGCACGCTGAAAAGACTGAAAAGTGCTGAAAAGACAAAAAGACAAAAAACAAAAAGAGGAAAAGAAGACGTTTGAGTCAGATCTCGCCTTACCTTTAACCTGTTTAGTTTGTGTCTGATAGTCCAGTCGCAGTCATGGTGAAGGAGGTGACCCATTCAGGTGGACACACACCGGTGTCTCTCCCTGCTTTCTGTGTGTGTGAGGACTGAAGGCAGCAAGTGAGAATGCTATCATCACAGATTCCAGAGAATCACCACAAGCAACACAAGGCTTCAGCATGCACTGACTAAGCCAAGAAGAGGAGGAGTGCAAGAGGAGAGTGCCGGCCAAGGAGTGTGTAAATGTGTGTGAATGATGAGGAAGGGGAGGAGCTTGCATTCTGGAGAGCGAGAGAGAGAGTGAGAAAGGGTGAGAGATACTGTTGTGTAAACAAGTATATTTGGATGTAAATGCAGCACTGGAGTTAGGAGTGGGCGGGAACTGAGTGATATCCAGGACGCTGAGGATCTGATCTCCTGCCCAAATGAACCATGCGTTCTCACAAAGTCGTGCAAAATACTTCACTGCCTGTATGCACAAATCCTTTTTTTTAATCTATGGTTCTGGAGCTATTTTGGCACCTCATCTAAACATCGATGTCATGTGTTTCGTTGTGATGATTTGCCGGGATTTCGTTTTTGTCGTTCGTTCGTTTTCCGTAAGCGCGATCTCCCGGTCAGGGACGATCCTGGACGATCCAGAGCCTATCCCAAGGGACGTGAAGCAGGGAGACACCCTGGATGGGATGCAAGGGCACATGAACAATTTAAAGTCACCTGACCATGTTTCTGGAGATGGGAGGGAACCGGAGAACCTGGAGGAAACAGAGGAAACCCATGCGAGAACATGTGAACCTCCACACAGCCAGTAACCTGAGCTCACGGTAATGATAATGAGTCGTTATTGGTCGAAATGATCTTTTCTGCATACCCCAGCATGTTAGGAAGTTGGGGTCAGAGCGCAAGGTCAGCCATGATATATCGCCCCCTGGAGCAGAGACAGTTAAGGGTCTTGCTCAAGGGCCCAACAGTGGCAGCCTGGCAGTGCTGGGGCTTGAACCCCCCACCTTCTGATCAGTAACCCAGAGCTTTAACCGCCAATCCAGCACTTCCCCATTGGTCAGAAGGTGTTGATTAATTTTCCATACCAGCACCTCAGACACACTTATATCATCATACATTCCAGTGCGTTATCATTTCAACGCTACAACGTCACACACGGGTTTCTATGGCAGACGCTCTACATAAACGGATTAAAAGATATTGAATCTGATTGAGTCTGATCTTTTGCAGGAGCTTAACAAACATACACAGAGCAGAAGAGTGATGGAAGCAATCTGAACTGATGAAGTGAGTCTTCCTTCCATTAGTAACAGCTCTCGTCTTGCGGGGGGGTTCTTCTTTTTTTTCTCCCTTTTGTATTTTTCATTGCTGCTATGGTGACGTTTATGGAAGGAGTCTCCAGTGTCAGAGGTGAAGCTGTAACTTTAAGCTTTTAAGCTACAGGAAAACCTTCAGGTCAGCGGGTGACACCAAATAAACCTAACACCATCCGAATAGGGCTGTCATTTGATTTAAAGTGTAAACTCTGATAATATGGAGTTATTCACACTGTAACTGACATGCATTCCACTTATAAAAAATAAGGGCATGCAGAAGGACGATTTCATAATAACCTTCTTTAATATCTACGTACTTTCATGTCCAGCCCACAGATTATTATTTATAATTATAATTAAGTAATTAAATAATCAAGACAAATGTCTTGGTTGTATTTTTTGTTTTTTTGAAGGAAGTAACAGACATTTTTACAATGTTTCAACCTAGTGTTGTTAAATTAAACACTGAACCGGATCTGACGATATTCTTCGACAATGAAACAAAAATTAAGATACCTAACACACTGCTGCATTAAGAATACTTTAGCTAACCGTATTCTACATTTGTAGTGTTAGCAAAGTGGTGAGCATAAGTCAGATGGATGGATGGATGGATGGATGGATAGATAGATAGATAGACAGACAGACAGACCGACAGACAGACAGACAGACAGACAGATAGATAGACAGACAGACAGACAGACAGATAGACAGACAGACAGACAGACAGATAGATAGATAGATAGATACTTTATTGATCCCCAATGGGAAATCCTGTTAAAGTCCATCGCAACCTTTCGATCCAGCCATGAGAATGATTTCAATACGTTCTTCATTTGTCAAAGGCGTTCGTACAGTGGGGGAAAAAAGTATTTGATCCCCTGCTGATTTTGTACGTTTGCCCACTAACAAAGAAATGATCAGTCTATAATTTTAATGGTAGGTTTATTTGAACAGTGAGAGACAGAATAACAACAAGAAAATAATCCAGAAAAACGCATGACAAAAATGTTATAAATTGATTTGCATTGTAATGAGGGAAATAAGTATTTGACCCCCTCTGCAAAACATGACTTAGTACTTGGTAATGACTTAGTAATTACTTTTCATTTTCAATGCCCTGGCTGAGGGAAGGAGGTTCTCACCCAAGATTTGACAGTACATGGCCCCGTCCATCGTCCCTTTGATGCGGTGAAGTTGTCCTGTCCCCTTAGCAGAAAAACACCCCCAAAGCATAATGTTTCCACCTCCATGTTTGACGGTGGGGATGGTGTTCTTGGTGGTCATAGGCAGCATTCCTCCTCCTCCAAACACGGCGACTTGAGTCGATGCCAAAGAGCTCCATTTTGGTCTCATCTGACCACCAGAGGACAACTGGGTGAAAGTTTTGTGGTCAGATCAGACAAAAATGAAGCTCTCAGGGCCCAAAGTGTCAATACTTTTTGTGTCCACCATTATTTTCCAGAACTGCCTTAACCCTCCTGGGCGTGGAGTTCACAAGAGCTTCACCAGAGCCACAGGAGTCCTCTTCCACTCCTCCATGAAGACATCACGGAGCTGTTGGGTGTTAGAGACCTGGTGCTCCTCCACCTTCCGTTTGAGGATTAACTCAACACTACAACTAATAATATATTACATTGTTCTAAAGTGTCATTTCTTCAGTGTTGTCACATGAAAAGATATCATCAAATATTCACACAAATGTGAGGGGGTGCACTCACTTTTGTGAGATACTGTATATATAATATCAACTAAGCATGAAATATTTCGGAAGACATGCTAAAAAGTGTTCGTTCCTCCTATGTTTGGAGACTTTTGGGACACGATCAAACAAAACAAGCACTGTACATGCCTATTAGAAAGTCAACTATACAACGAATCATCATGATAATGTCTTCGTGGAGAAAGAAGGACTTTGCGAATTGAACAAAAAGTGTCTCGTCCCCCTCTTTTCTATTCTGTTTGTCTTACATTTCTGTCTTCTCTTTTTTTCCCACTTCGTCCCAAAGGAGTGGCTTAAATGATCCATAAAAATTGTAACTTATGTAACTATGCGTCTGCATACGTCGCTAACAGAGTCTTTACTGTGCTCCGAAAAGGGCGGTGATAAGGGGTTTATATTAAAAGAAAAGAAAAGAAAAGAAAAAGGAAAAATCTTTGCACTCTGAGCGATTGAAAAGAAAAGTAAACAAATACGCCTGATCTTGATAACTTTTTTGGCTCGTTTTCATTTGTTTTGTTATGTGGAAGAAAGGCCTCAGTTCTTGTAGAGAAGAACGGAGGATCGAGTGGAGGATCTCTGTTCCTCCTACAACACACGGATGATGGATCACCTCCTCTGTACTACAGCAAATAAAGACACATTCATCCAGTGCTGTGAGGTGTTCAGTCCTCTGCCCTGCTGCTCTTCTCGTGAAGTGTTGTTTCATTCATGACTAGCTTTGAACACGGGCCGCTTACTCAAACCTACTCAAGGGGGTCAAAACGTTTCCAGAACAAACATGAGCATTAGACCTTCAGCATGATGAAAGGTTTCATCAAACTCTGGAAAATGATTTCTCCGTTGGTTGTAATCTTTCTTTATTCGTTGAAAAGAATTGTAAGTACTTTAAGTAAGTACTCAACTGATCCGCTCCTTTCCTCCCTCAGACACTCGTGTTTCTGCTCAGATCTCAGTATGTCTGGAAGACATCTCATCAGATAAAACTTAATCCCAGTAACACTGAACTGCTCTTCGTCCCAGGTGATTCATCCGCACGTCACGATCTGGTGATCTCCCAGCGCTCAGATCTCACCTTTGGGCACTGCATGCAAGCTTGGGGAAACCATGGACAATTAACTTTGTCCACTTTAAAACATCAGAAGGATTTGTCCATTTCCATCCAGCCTTAAAGCACTTATCGCACCGCACCACCCTCCCTCAGATCGTCTAGCGCTGCTCGACTGGTCCCACCCTCTCTCAGGGTGCAAGGAAGGCATGCATCCGATTTTCTGTTCTGGCACCTAATTGCTGGAATGAACTTCCCCTAGATGTCCGATCAGCTGAATGCTGTCATAGCTGAACACTGGCAGTCTTCAAACGACGGCTAAAGACCTACATCTTCATGGAGTGCTTAAATTAGCACTTTATTTATTGAATTCATATTGAGAAGTGACTGTTTAGCCATAATTTTGTCCACCTTTGTGTGTTTTGGAACGCAGGACTCAGGGGCATGGAGTAAGGATCTGTATGCTTGAAGTTTACAGGTACAAAAGGACTTCATCAGAAAAGCTAGGGTTGTTAATGGAAAAGTCACTAGAGATTGAGCAAATCGATATCAAGAGGCAAAGTCTTTAGGCAAAGTCAGGGTCAGGCAAGGGCTAGGCAAAGGCAAAAACGAGTCAAGGCAAGGTAACGTCAAACACAAAGGATCTATCTAAAAACATGGCTCAGATTTCACAAGATTGGCTAACAAACCGTAAGGCTTTGTACTGAAGTTCAAGTTCATGTCCTTTACATAACAGTTTTACAGGAAATACATTGAAACGCAACTGAAGAAGGGGTTGAAATTTCAGATGAGAGTGCCCTCTGGTGGTCTGGTGGAGGAAAAAGTCAGGCCTAGATGTTACAATCTTGCTTTCAGATATTTATTCATGCCTGTTTTTTTTTTTTTACTTGAAAATACTGATGCACCGAAGTTTCAGCCATTTGTTTGTTTGTTTTTTTAGCTGAAAATTCCAGGACCGTTTCTGTTTGAAATCAAGGCTGAGACGTGAATGTCTCATAAGTAGCTATCTAAGCAACTTAACGCTTGAGAGCTTGCTAACCAGACTTAGCAAAACAGGCTTACAGGGTGAAACCTTCCATCTCTTTCAAGAAAAAGACTGTCCTGTGCTCATCTCAGGACTCTTATTCCCAATCTACTCATACTGAACACGCTTAGTACCATTTGTTTTTACTGTTCTACACCTGTATACTGTAAGGGTTTATAATCCCACTATCTTTTGACACCCAGAACAATACGGGTTCCATTTTCAGTCAAGGGAGAGCTAAACAACAGTTAGTGAATCGCCAACAAACTTCACCGGGAAGTGGTGACGGCATCACGGTCCACCATTCGAAGAAGACTTTGAGAGCAGAAATATATCACAAGGCCATACCACAAGATGCAATCTGATCTGAATGCTGGAGTCTGGCTGGATTTCTTTTCAGCCCAGGCCTCAGTTTGTCATGGAGAGGCATAAACATGATTGATTATGTACTTAATCGAGTATCCATTTTTCAAAAATACCTTTTAGCAGAGGAACTAGGAGTAAGTAGACTAAGTACACATCGTTCAATCAGACACACAAAAGGACAGATAACGTGAAAGAAAGAAAAGCAGGTGTTTAATCATCGCATGTACAAATACCGTCATCGCACCAGTGTAGCGCTTAGACGTCCAAAATTTTCCTATTTTCCACGGTGATGCTAATTCTGCATTAGGAATGTGTTTTTCATTTCCTATTCAGTTGTTTGAGATGATTAATTATTGAGTGCGGGCTCAATGATCGGAAGGTCATGACCCCAGCATTGCCAAGCTGCCACTGTTGGGCCCTCGAGCAAGGCCCTTAACCCTAATCAGCTCAGATGTATAAACGAGATTAATTTAAGTCGCTGTGGATAATGGTGTCTGATAAATGCCATAAAATGTCAACGTATTAAGTGGATTATTGAGCTGGCTCTGTGGCATTTTCTATCATTTGTTCACTGGGCTTTAGTCACTTTAACTTCAAACTGTTGTTAATTGAATGAATATTGAATGATATCTTGATGAAATGTTGTGTGTATTGTGCTGCTGATGACTTTGATGGCTTTTATATTTACATAGCCAACGCAGAGAGGTTCCGCAGATAGCCTATAGGGGTTTACGTCGTCATCCTCTTGCTCATAACACACTATAACACCACCATCATGTAGTGCATTATGAGAAATGATTTATTTTTATTACCTTGTTTAATAAATCAATTATAACTTTCAATTATAATTATCAGGATAACCACACTACAAACTTCACCATATCCTGTCAAGAACTTTACCAAGAACTTGTCAGTATGTCTACGACTAAACCTAATTCACTAATAAACTGAGGTGGAATTTATTCGGTATTGGCATCGTAATGCCTTATAAACACTGCTAATAACAGTGCGTTGTGTCTTCGTTTTATAAATTCGTCATAAACATTTCTACAATCTGTAACGCCTTTGCGTAAACAACTGCAATGACGTCTGTAATGCCTTATGAATGCATTATGACAAGTCACGAATGTATTCATAGGTCACTCTAGGCGTGGCATTCATAGAAAGTTACTAAGTCAACCACATTCTCACTTTCACGGGCTAAATGTAGGTCCTGAGTCCAGTCAATCGGTATAGTGGTGATTTTTCAAACGTCAACTCTAAAAAAAAATCAGCACCTAACTACATCTGTGTTGGATAATTGATAGGAGCGATGCTACGTGCGCTGATGTACTGAATAACAGGTTGAATGATCATCTCAGAACTTCGCCAGGGGGTAAGAGTTCCTGCCAAATCAAACCGCCAAACAAGATATGCATGCCACAGCCAGGACCCGGAGCCGCCGTGCACGTTGGGAAATCTTATCATATCTTATCACATCCTTCAACCAAACATGCAATAAAGCAGACAATCAGTCGGTGAAGTGTAACAAAGTTTTCAGGCAGGATGCTGGATTGGAAGTAGGTCAGGAAAAAAAAAAAAAAAAAGTCTAGTGCACTTAGGAATGGTGTGTTAAAACTATGCAGGATCCATCGGTCTTACCTCAAGAAGCTTAAAAATCTAGCTACACATACAAACCCATATGAAATATGAAATAGTTAGCCTGCTAGCTAGTACAATGAATCGTATTACACAGCAATATATTATATTATTATGGATATAACATATCGCAAATTGTATTCATACTGAATTTACTTCATAGAAAATGTTACCACAAATTCATGCTTATGAATGTGTCATGAAGGCCCTGTATACTGTACGTATACTCCATTTTTATACCTCTCCATGTTATTTCAGAGACTGGGACCATGTGAGAGGATGTCTTCTGCGACACGGTGTCTAAAAGTCATATGAACTCAGAACACTCGTCTTATCTCTAATGTTCGAATTAGAATGATATGCATTCATGTATTAATACATCCATGTGAAGGTTGTTTATGAAAACGCAGTACACTTCAGAGCTATCTGTACTATGCATAATGGATTGTTAACACAATGCGTAGGTAATAAGTAGTGTACATAACACGTCAAATCACACACCCCCCCCCCACACACACACACACCACCAATAATGACACCACCTCAAGCGCCGCTCGTCTTGCTATGAGTAAACATGCTTACATTCCTCTATAAGGTACGGATCAATGCCGCTACTTGTTTCCTTTTGTGCCACGTTTCTAAGAAAAGCCATTCTCAAATCCAAGCAGCATTCAGAGGAACACTTTTCCACTTCTGTGAAACTATGTGGGATTTCGCAAACATGACAAACTACCACGCGGGGCAATTATTTCTCCTTTGCTTTGATTGTTTGCTGTTTCTGTGGATGGTGTTCTAAATATGAAAAACCCCGAGGCTTTCTGTCAGTTCTCAGCTTAACGCTGTAAATTCCCACCCCATGGCACACACGAACTTCATAGGAATTCCAGCGAGTGAGGGTGATTTTGTTGGATTTCACACCGTGCATTTTCATACTCGTGCACTGAATTGTCCACGAGTCCTTTCACGGTGTGTCGTGTGGCACTCGAGCGTGACGAGGGTTTAACCGGAGTGTTGGTTTAATTGCGTTTTTGTTTTTGGTTTTTTTATTCGTAGTGTTTGCGGGTTGATGCAATTTGATACAATCAACTAACTGGAGCTATAAATCTCTGGTTGGAATTTAGACTGAGAGCGAGTCTTTAAACCACTATTAACTCTCACTTCTCTTTGTAGGGAAATCTTTCCGGGTGTCAGATTATCTCCGTCTGGGTGTCAGGGATGAAAAGAGATCGTAAAATAAGGAATAAAACATGACAGGGCGTGCTAATGTAGGGAAATAATCAACGACGTGTTGGAATGACGAAGTGAGAGTCATTGCTGATAGTAACGGAAGTTGATCATTTTCCAGCAACAGCAAGTATTTTATTCTTCTGACGCTCCTTTTGAATAGAATTTTACGTTCATGAAAGTACAAGACGTCACGCTTTTTGTTCATTTACAGTTAAAACGTTTACAGTTGTGGATCATCCATTAAAGCAGCTGTAAACAGTCCTTCCCTCGCCAGCCTCTCTATTTAGATCTCTTGAAATTAGTAAGAAAAAAACAAATCACTCAGTAACTTTGTCATGTTTCTGAGAAATCGAAAAGTATAAACCCCTCTATCTTGAAGATGTTGGGATTTTTATTTTATTTTATTTATTTATTTATTTATTTTTTACATTACACCTATTTCAATCCAAGTATGAGGTACACCACTGCATTGCATTGTATTGGATTGCATTGTATTGGATTGTATTGGATTGGATTGGATTGGATTGAAATGCATTGGATTGGATTGCATTGGATTGCATTGGACTGCATTGCATTGTATTGTATTGTATTGTATTGTATTGCATTGCATTGCATTGTATTGTATTGTATTGCATTGGACTGGATTGTATTGGATTGCATTGCATTGGATTGGATTGGATTGGATTGCATTGTATTGGATTGGATTGTATTGGATTGCATTGCATTGGATTGGATTGCATTGTATTGTATTGGATTGGATTGCATTGTATTGTATTGTATTGTATTGTATTGTATTGTATTGTATTGTATTGTATTGGACTGGATTGGATTGGATTGCATTGCATTGCATTGTACTGTATTGCATTGGACTGGATTGGATTTCATTGTATTGCATTGGACTGGATTGTATTGGATTGCATTGCATTGGATTGGATTGGATTGGATTGCATTGTACACTATACAAGTCTTGATGAATTAGCTGTTGCTATAGAAATGATAACATATTAAAGAGAGTGCATTAATAAAAACCTGTGATTTGCAGGTTACTCAACACCTTCTAACCAATCAAATTACCTTACAGTTTTAAAAACAATAAAAACAACCAGGTTCTTAATGCAATTAAATTTAAATATATATATATATAAAAAAAAGAAAAAAAAAGAAAAGTGCACCAAAGTCTCCACATTTGAGCTGCAGCATTTTTTTTTTTTTTAAACGTACTTCAAAGCAAGAATAAGTAAAATCACAAATCAGCTTCTTCCATAACAGTTTTAATGCCTCTTTATAAGCTTGGAATTTCAACCACTGCCACTCTCAAACACCCCGACCCCCGGCTCCTCGCCTCAACCTCAGACACTTACGCAACATTTAACTGTCTCAGACGAAAGAACACACAGTAATAATCATCATCAACCATCCGAAGCAATGCTGATACCACATCGTGTTAGAACATTCCAGCGATTCCTGCATATCTGGCTCAATATTCCCATCGCGTTTCCATTCTCCATGCAGATTCCTGTCATTCCGTCAAGCCGGAGCAGATGGTTCACATCAGGTCCTTATTTTGTTTTGGTCAGGTTTTGTCTGTGTGTGTGTGTGTGTGTGTGTGTGTGTGTATGTGTGTGTGTGTGTGTGTGTCATCATCAGATCATTTGCCCCAGCCTGGTCACACACCTCATCACACACCATTGATTTAACTCATATTATTACATTTAACACACTCCTGTAGTCCTACGCTCTTCTTTTTTTCCAACAATACCTGTAATACACGTTTTTTCCAACAAAAAACGTGTATTTACGTCTTTATGAATCAGATCTGATCAGCATTCTGATCAGATGCTATTAAAAATGTTATTAACGACGATGAGATGTTGATTAACGATGACTAAACTCAATATGGTTTTTTGCTAACACTTTCTGTGAACGTATAATGTTATAATGAAGTTATAACGAACTAGGAACATATCCGTGTCGTGTTATAAAGCATTCGTAAGGTTATTATACAGATTCTTTTTTATATCCTCATTTATGAAAATGTATTCCACTAATTATTATTAATTGTGAAGAGAATACAATAGAAGCTAAGCTGTTATAAAACTGGGGCCTGTAACACTTTCTATGAAGGTCATATCTATAATAATCTATGAACATGGTTGTGTCATGTTATAAAGCATTCATAAGGCATTATACACATCGGTATAATTTTCGATGAAAAATCATGACCGCGATCATTAACATAATGCATTATAAGTAGTGCTCATAACACGTGATATCACCAAGCCCCACTCTGCACAGTGTATTATGAGAAGACATAATGGTGATATAATGTGCTATAAGCACTACGTAGAGTATAATGCGTTCTTTTAACAGTTTATAAATGCAGCCTTTCCGTAAATAATCGTAATACTGCTTTCTGGATGCATTAGAACATGTTATGAATATGTGTTTATAAGTCATTTAACATATGACCTTCATAGAAAGTAAACGCATACGCCAAATGTATTTAGTATTGATGTAAAGTGTCATAAACAGTGCTTATAATGAATGCATACTGTTAACAATTTAAAAGTGCATCGCAAGCATTATTATACATTTTCATGCCATTTCATGAGTAATTATATCACTGGGAATAATGCCTCATGCGTGATTGGGGTTAACATTAGCACGTTCACGTGATCTCCCCGTACTGCAGGGGTTTCCTCCGGGTTCTCCGGTCATGTCCAAAGACATGCATGGTAGACTGATCGGCGTGTCTAAAGTGTCCGTAGTGTATGAATGGGTGTGTGAGTGTGTATGTGATTGTGCCCTGCGATGGACTGGCACCCTGTCCAGGGTGTACCCCGCCTTGTGTCCAATGCTTCCTGGGATAGGCTCCAGGTTCCCCGTGACCCTGAAAAGGATAAGCGGTATAGAAGATGGATGGATGGATGGATGTAATAAAATAAAAAAAAACATGAACAAAATCCAACCACATCACTTTCATCTTTCCCAATTTGCATGAATTTCTCATGAGATCAGGTGGAGAGAAAAATAATAATGATACACAGCAGGATCATTTCAATTCTTTTTCAAGCCCCATATGTCAGAAACCAGTCATTAGAGGATCTGTATATTAGACTGCCCGAGCACAAAAGAGTCGGGTTCGAGCCACAGGGGGCTGCAGATTACTAGTCCACACAATTCACACCTCCGGCGATTGGATTCGCTAATTTATTCCGACGGCACACATCTACATCACCCAGCAGCAGTGAGAGTCAGTCCGTCTGCTCATGAATGCATGTGCCTGGCATTACTGCCATTATTAGCATTCATAGCTCACGTGCAGAGAGGCTTACGATCATAAACTCACAATGGGAACGTTCAGAAACGTTGACCACACAGTTGCGTGTAAGAGTTGTGTTATTCTAGCACACTGATCCGACATTATTAGGTCAAATTTGCAGAAATCCAGCGCATATTCGATACTCAAACCAGCCATTGTTCATCTCTCACCAGCTTCTCCAGCCAACAGGATGTCTATGTTTTCCTAGAAACTTCATTTTTGGGTGCGCTCCAGCAACGCCTCAAGTCTCCAGGTCTTGTACTTTAACCAGACCGTGTGTCAACACATCTCCATAGATATATTAACGACTTGTGCTTCATTGCGAAAGCTGTGCAGATATGATTTGGTTTGGTTTTTACCTCATTTGTATTCATTGAGCTTGAAGTTCTCTATATTGTTGCAAAAGTGAAAGACCTCAGCGTGAACCTCAGGGATCTGGCAAAAACGGCATGGTTCACTAGGAGGGAGATATTCAGGACACAGTGGCCAAGTTGCAAGATGACATGACATGATCAGATCATGTATATACACGTGCCTCGAGCTGTGATGTGAAGGAAGCTGGTTTTTGAGTCATCTGATTGGCGTCGAGCACATAAAGATAAAAACGAGGCAGTACTCTTATCTTTTATTAGTGCACATGAAATTGTGTATATATGAGATTTTAGTCAAGTGGAAGCAGCAGAATTTCTTCAACTGTCCTGATTGGGTGATCCTGTTTTCTTCTTTTTTATTTAATTGGAAATTTGCATTTTTAACATCATAACACAGAACACCCCACCCAACAACCCCTACAAAACAACCACAGCCAAAACCAAAAGAAAGGGGGGAGAGAGAAATAAATAAATAAATAAATAAAATAAAGTGAAATAAAATAAAAAATAATTTAAAATATTTTTTTTTAAAAAAGGGGGTAAGATGGTTAGTGTTCACCGTCTACCTCTCCTCAATCTACCTCCAGGGTGCGTAAATCATTGAAATAGGTAATAAATTGTTGCCATTTTCCCAAAAATGAGTCACCCCTACCTCTGATGTTGTACTTGATTTTTTCCAGCTTCAAAAAGAACATTAAATCTCTGAGCCAGACTGATATAGAGGGGGGTTGCAGAGGTCCAAGACAACAATATTCTGCGCCGAGCAAAGGCCACAACACTCGCTTGTTTATAGTTCAGAGGCTGACACTGAGATGAAACACCAAAGATGGCGATTAAAGGACAAATATCCAATTTGATTTTAAGAATGTCGGACCCGAAAAAAGAGTTCCAAAAGGTCAGTAGTTTGGGACCGAGTGCAAACCTATGACTCAGGTTACAGGGTGAAAGTTTGCATTTCTCACACATGTCAGGGACATTGGGATATATTTTAGACAATCTACTCCTAGAGAGGTGAGCTCTATGGACCACTTTAAATTGTATAAAACTAAGTCTAGCACAGGACGTGGTGGTCCGTATATTATCTAACACTCTGCCCCAGTAATCATCCTCAAGCTCCAGGCCCAATTCCTCTTCCCAAGCTCTTATAGTTTTGATATTGTAAGAATCGTCCTGAGACCAGATCGTCGCATATATCTGTGAAATAATGCCCCTTTTATGAGGATTCAGCTTGAACACCTCTTCCCATGCAGACTTTGTAGGTAAGGAGGGAAAACCAGTGAATAGGGAGGAGACACAGTGCCTAATTTGAAAGAAACGGAAAAGGTGAGACGGAGGCAGGCTGAATGACGAGGATCGTTCAGAAAAGTTTGCAAACACGTTATTAATGAAAAGATCCTCAAGGCATTTCAGACCCTTCTTTTCCCAAAGAGAGAATGTGGAATCCATAAAGGAGGGGGGGAAAGAGATGGCTATTACATATAGGTGCCATGGTGGAGGCCGAGATAGATTTAAAATGACGACGAAACTGATAGAAAATCTTTAGAGAGGTACAAACTACTGGATTATCTGTGTATTGTGAAAGGGCCATGGGAAGGGAGGAGAACACCAGAGCAGGGAGGGAGGTTGAAATGCAAGACTGTGCTTCTAAGTGGCACCATGGAAGAGAGGGGGCCTGCACCCACAGCACCAGTTTCTGAATATTAGCCGCCCAATAATAATACGTGAAATTGGGCAATGCGAGGCCACCACTCAGTCGACTCCGCTGAAGTGAAAATTTTGAAACCCTGGGAGTTTTTCCTGCCCATATGAAAGGTGATCCTGTTTTCACTGTTGCCTCAGATTCCTGTTCTTGGCTGAACAGAAGTGGAACTTGATGGATCCTTCTACTGTTGTGGCTCATCCACTTCCAGGTTTGGGTTGTGTGGGCCCTTCTGACATGCTTTACTGCTCACCACGGTTGTAAAGAGGATTATTTGAAATACAGTAGCCTTCCTGTGAGCTCGAACCCGTCTCGCCGTTCTCCTCTGACCCTCGCTCATCAACAATTACCCACATTTCCGACCGAAGAACCGACTCTCATTAGATGTTTTTGAGGGGTTTTTTTTTTCTTTATAGCACTCTGTGTAAATTCTAGAGACCGTTCTGAGTGAAAATCCCAGAAGATCAGCAGTTTCTGAAATACTCAAACCGGCACCAACAACCATGCCATGGTCAAATTCTGATCTTTGACGTGAACATGAACTGAAGATGTATACTGTATACTATGTATACTGTAGCGCGATATGTCTTTAACTCAACTGTGTACAATTACAATCAATACAGTTCAACGTTTAAAAAAAAAATGATTGGCACCCCTCAACCCGCTTTTTCTTGCGTTTTTGGCACCTAGTGAAGTTTCTTTAACTTATTCAACAAGAACACACCGTATTCTCGCCTGCCACGACTTGCTCAGAGAAGCCCACTGAAAGTGAAGCAAATTCCTTCTGCTTATGGAAGTCACAGGCGTGGGCCGTGTTAGCATGACATGTTGCATCAAAACACAAACACACAGATGCACACCGCACAGTCTGCGTCTCCATTCCCCGACAAGTTCAAACAGAAGACAGACGTCCAACATTCAGACCTCATGAACCGGCAGCGGCAGCGTCTGTCAAAGCTTAAGTTTATGAGATTACATAGGGGGAAAAAAACATGCCTCCAGGTTAATTAGCTGATCCGTTCATCCTGGCATTTAAGATGTAGCTTAAAATTCGACACTGTTACAACAAAGGTTAAGACGTTGCCATTTATCACTTTATGTAACACTTTATGTAAGTGCAACATTGTCTGTTACACAAGACTCCTTCCAGATTGCTCAATAAACCTATTCTTGCAGAAAACCTCAATGATTGTAGACGGGGGTTTTTTTTGGTTTTTTTTAAAATCCATTTAGGCACAGCGTTCGCCATACAAGACCCTGGGATCGAGTTGTTCCTATAGAAACAATAAAATATTACAATTATTATTATTATTATTAAAGCATTTGTAGCTACACTACTGTCAGAGTTGCTGTTATAGAACGTTTAAACAACACCTCCTGACCAATCAGAATCAAGAATTCAAATGCAGTATATATGATGGATGCCCCATACAGTGTTATTTCTAGATGTTAAATTTTGGTGGGGGGGGGGGTGTGTGTTAGGGGGGCTGTTATAGTTGTAGAGTTATCATACTGTCAGGGATTTGAGAGTCAGATGCAAATGAAAATAATATATATATATTGATATATATAAACTGATCAAAAAACACGTTGTTATTTAACATAGACATACAGTGGTGTGAAAAGTGTTTGCCCCTTCCTCATTTCCTGTTCCTTTGCATGTTTGTCACACTTAAGTGTTTTGGAACATCAAACCAATTTAAACAATAGTCAAGGACAACACAAGTAAACACAAAATGCAATTTGTAAATGAAGGTGTTTATTATTAAAGGTGAAAAAAAACCAAACCATCATGGCCCTGTGTGAAAAAGTGATTCCCCCCTTGTTAAAACATACTATAACTGTGGTTGTCCACACCTGAGTTCAATTTCTCTAGCCACACCCAGGCCTGATTATTGCCACACCTGTTCACAATTAAGGCATCACTTAAATAGGAGCTGCTTGACACGGTAAGGTCCACCAGAAGATCCTTAAAAGCTACACATCATGCCGAGACCCAAAGAAATTCAGGAACAATTGAGAAAGAAAGTAATTGAGATCTATCAGTCTGGAAAGGGTTATAAAGCCATTTCCAAAGCTTTGGGAATCCAGCGAACCACAGTGAGAGCCATTATCCACAAATGGCGAAGACATGGAACAGTGGTGAACCTTCCCAGGAGTGACCGGCCGCCAAAAATTACCCCAAGAGCGCACGACGACTCATCCAAGAGGTCACAAAAGACCCCACAACAACGTCCAAAGAACTGCAGGCCTCACTTGCCTCAGTTAAGGTCAGCGTTCATGCCTCCACCATCAGGAAAAGACTGGGCAAAAATGTCCTGCATGGCAGAGTTCCAAGGAGAAAACCACTGCTGAGCAAAAAGAACATCAAAGCTCGTCTCAATTTCTCCACAACACATCTTGATGATCCCCAAGACTTTTGGGACAACATTCTGTGGACCGATGAGACAAAAGAGGAACTCTTTGGAAGGTGTGTGTCCAAGTATATCTGGCGTAGAAGGAACACTGCATTTCATAAAAAGAACATTATACCAACAGTAAAATATGGTGGTGGTAGTGTGATGGTCTGGGGCGCTGTTTTGTGCTTTAGGACCTGGAAGACTTGCCGTGATAAAAGGAACTATGAATTCTGCTGTCTACCAAGAGATCCTGAAGGAGAATGTCCGACCATCTGTTTGTGTACTCAAGCTGAAACGAACTTGGGTTCTGCAGCAGGACAATGATCCTAAACACACCAGCAAGTCCACCACCGAATGGCTGAAGAAAAACAAAATGAAGACTTTGGGAGGCCCTAGCCAAGGTCCTGACCTTAATCCTATTGAGATGTTGTGGTATGACCTCTTAAAAAGGCCGTTCATGCTCGAAAACCCTCTATAATGTAACTGAATTAGGACAATTCTGCAAAGATGAGTGGGCCAAAATTCCTCCAGGACGCTGTAAAAGCCTCATTGTACGTTATCGCAACGCTTGGTTGCAGTTGTTGCTGCTAAGGGTGGCCCAACCAGTTATTAGGTTTAGGGGCAATCACTTTTTCACACAGGGCCATGATGGTTTGGATTTTTTTTCACCTTTAATAATAAACACCTTCATTTACAAATTGCATTTTGTGTTTACTTGTGTTGTCCTTGACTATTGTTTAAATTGGTTTGATGTTCCGAAACACTTAAGTGTGACAAACATGCAAAGGAACAGGAAATGAGGAAGGGGGCAAACACTTTTTCACACCACTGTACAGTCATTGATATGGTTGAGGAGATGTTTATTTAACATCTACGGAAGGAGTCTCCAGTTTCAGCGCTTACAGTTAGCGGTTTTGTTGGGTTCTCTGTATCACGATAAGTTGCAGGTTTTAGGGTTGAGGTTTTGTTTTATTAACTTCGAAGAGAGAAAATGAGATAAGGGATAATGTACGTGATTTCAGGAACTTGATTTGTGGATGTTCCGCGACATTAATTGCAAATAAATGGATAAAACAATATTATTAAAATAAAAAATTCATGAGTAGTATAAGAGGAATAAAACACTTTGGGACGTTCTGTTATAGGAAAATAATCCACTTGGAGTACTAGCGGTAACTCTGCTTTGCAGTACACCAGTCCGTTCTTGATTATATCCCAGTTATTGTATTCCTTACTTATTTGCTTTAGACATTTAGCAGGTAATGCATTTTCAACTCTGCCTTGTTTTAAGCGTGCGCACGCGTAACATAAATGATTTATTCTGAAATAAATGAGAATGATTAGAAAGTTGCTTCTGGCATGGTGAGTCGACGATAAAAGGATAAATGACGGTCCCAATTCAAAGCAAAGCACCAAAGCACAGCTAACACACAGGAAACTAATACTTCTCCTTTTACTGTAACGTCTGAGTGCTGTACTTGTGCCCAGACAAATAAAGTGGACCCGCTAAAGCGCCACTTGGTCCTGATAACAACCTGATAACATCTGTTTAATTACAGCCCCGATTCCGCTCCTATCGACGGTAAACAAAACGCCACAATGGCTGCCTCCCGGTCATGTGGACGTTTCCAACGTCCACTTCCTGCCACACAGGACAATGATACAAGGTGACTTTCGGCTCTATTGAATTTATACGCACACACACACACACACACACACACACACACACACGCTTGTGTGTCTTCTTCAGAGTTTACAGAGAGACAGACAGATTTAATGCTTGCTAGCACTGTATGTTTTAATGAAAAATGGCTCTTCAGGTGACACTTCAGGAAGTAGAATTAAGGTTGTTGTTTTTTTTTATTACAATAGACATGACTAGGCCACAGAGAAAACTGAGGCTAATGTATGTTCTTAGCAAAAAAGTTTTGAAGGTTCTTCAGTTGTTCCACTGGGGAAAACCTTAAAGGTTCTATGTAGAACCTTAAATCTAAGCATTTCCCTATTAGAAAGGATCCCAAATAGAACCCTTAACTAGGGAGCCTTTGAAGAGCCATTATTTTAAAGCGTGCATGTATTTACTTCATATGTCTCTGGTTTTTTATTATTATTATTATTATTATTATTTACAAAAAATGCAACTTGACAAAGGGAGAAAACCTTTCCGAATTGCAAATCCAAATGAAATGGCAAAACCTAATGAAGAACTGCGCAGTCTTTAAATGAGCTGAGTAATTAACTGGAAAACAGGATGCAGGTGTGTTAGAGTTGTAAAGCAGGTAAGTCAGAAGGTTGTAAACTGCGGACTGGATCAGGAGTTGGAGCAGGGGCTTCTGGATCGGCTGTGGAGCTGGATGAATGAACATAAAAGCTTTTATTTCACTCTTTGTAGAGAGTGAATAATGGAAAACTTCAAGTGTTAAGTTTTTAATTGTCTGTTAGGGGACAATTTGTCTACTAGTGTGTAAAAATAATTCCTCATTTATTAACTGATGTGCAAACGGGCTAGCGAGGTGAATTACCTCTTTAAATAGTGGCTCTCTTTGTCGTAATTGACCAATTATGACACAGAATTCATTGTAGGCGGATCCTAGATTGTGAACAAAGTGCATAACATTCATAGGCTACTGCATCGAATAATATCGTATCATTGGAGACTCGGTGTTATTGTCAAATATCAAACTATTTTCATAAGAATCGAAACTGGGTGTGAGAATCAAAACAATATTGTGTGGTACTGTACTGTATTGTACTGTCCTGTATTGTCTAGTACTGTTTTGTACTGTACTGTCCTGTAAAATGTGCACTTTTTACAGTACTGTACTGTATTGTCTTGTACTGTATTGTATTGTCTAGTACTGTATTGTCTAGTACTGTATTGTCCTCTACTGTATTGTACTGTCCTTATTGTCTAGTACTGTATTGTACTGTATTGTCCTGTACTCTATTGTCTAGTACAGTACTGTACTGTCCTGTACTGTACTGTAATATATTGTCCTGTACTGCATTGTACTGTATTGTCCTGTACTGTATTGTCTAGTACTGTATTGTACTGTCCTGGACTGTATTGTACTGTCCTGTACTGTACTCTATTGTCTAGTACAGTACTGTACTGTCCTGTACTGTACTGTAATATATTGTCCTGTACTGAATTTTACTGTATTGTCCTGTACTGTATTGTCTAGTACTGTATTGTACTGTCCTGTCCTGTACTGTATTGTACTGTCCTGTACTGTACTGTATTGTACTGTCCTGTACTGTACTGTATTGTCTAGTACTGTATTGTATTGTCCTGTACTGTATTGTATTGTACTGTCCTGTATTGTCCTGTACTGTATTGTACTGTCCTGTACTGTATTGTATTGTATTGTCCTGTACTGTATTGTATTGTACTGTCCTGTATTGTCTAGTACTGTATTGTACTGTACTGCACTGTACTGTACTGTCCTGTACTGTATTGTACTGTCCTGTACTGTACTGTATTGTATTGTACTGTCCTGTATTGTCTAGTACTGTATTGTACTGTACTGTACTGTATTGTCTAGTACTGTATTGTACTGTCCTGTATTGTCTAGTACTGTATTGTCCTGTACTGTATTGTCCTGTCCTTATTGTCTAGTACTGTATTGTACTGTATTGTCCTGTACTGTATTATCCTGTATTGTCCTGTACTTTATTGTCTAGTACTGTATTGTAATGTACTGTACTGTCTTGTATTGCTAGTACTGTATTGTACTGTCCTGTACTGTCCTGTACTGTACTGTATTGTCCTGTCCTGTATTGTCTAGTACTGTATTGTACTGTACTGTATTGTACTGTAGTGTACTGTCCTGTACTGTACTGTATTATACTGTCCTGTACTGTCCTGTATTGTATTGTACTGTCCTGTATTGTCTAGTACTGTATCGTATTGTATTGTCTAGTACTGTATTGTACTGTACTGTCCTGTACTGTACTGTATTGTAATGTCCTATACTGTATTGTACTGTATTGTCCTGTACTGTATTGTCCTGTACTGTCTTGTCCTGTACTGTATTGTACTGTACTGTATTGTACTGTACTGTATTGTCTATTACTGTATTGTACTGTACTGTATTGTCTTGTACTATATTGTACTTTCCTGTATTGTACTGTCCGTTATTGTCTAGTACTGTATTGTAGCGTATTGTACTGTATTTTATTTTACTATATTATATTTTATTGTATTGTATTGTACTGTGTTGTAGCGTATTGTACTGTATTATATTATATTATATTGTACTATATTGTACTATATTATATTTTATTGTACTATATTATATTGTACTGTACTGTACTGCATTGCATCATAGCCAATTTAGCGGCATTGTCAAATTGAATGTTTACCTTTAAGAAACAAAATTGTCTCGTATCATAGCAGATTCAGAGGGTATCATCAAATAATGATTCATTGTCTTACAAATCATAGGCTAGCAAGGCAATTTCTCCACAAATATCTGATTCTGCCACTTTGATTCGAACTTAACTTATCAATCGGAGAGTACTAAATTAAATCGTATCCTATTATAGCAGTCGAGTGGTATCGTCAGTTATCTAATCGTTTACTAAAGAATCAGAACCATATCGAAACATCTCTACACACCTATTTATCTTGACTAAAAACACCAGGTTATACGAATATGTACCATTATGCGATTCGAAATCCCACCAAGTTCCTCCTGCCATCTTAAATATCATAATACCATAAATATATTCTCAGTCGTGTGTTTAACAGCAGCCAAAACCGTCACAATATACACCATCATCAGAAGGATTTTGTTTGTGAGGTGGATGTAAGTGGTCATGTTCAGTGTTTGGCGCTAATTAAAGTGCAGCTTGTAGGGAGTCAGCGTGCTGCTAATTGAATTGGCAGCCTTGTGTTTTGTGGGGTTTAATGACAAGAACACTGTACACCTGAGGCCAAGGATGAGCTGATAGACAATTACTGTACGCTCAAAGCTGTCTCTGACAACACACGTCTCACGTCTCACGCCTCACACAAGCACGAGCACATGCACAAGCACAGCTGTTTTAATGTCTGTTTTTCTTACTTTGTTAGCGTCTGGTCTACAATCAGCAATCAGTGATGTATAAAGCAAACATGAACCTAATCCCAAAAGCTGTCTTTCTTCACAAACTCTGTATCAAAAAGTATTCCTTTGAAGCGTTTCCAGCATTTTGGGGCTGATACCATTTAAAAAGTAGGGTTGAGTGCAAAAGTTTGTGCCCCCCTTTTTAGGTTTCTGGATCATTAAAAATGTATCTGAATTTGACAGGTTTTGTCCATCAGTTTAAAACACCAGGCGAACGTGTGAGACTGAATATAATGTGTCTAAACGGGATCGTTTATTTATTTATTTTTTTATTTTCCCCGCAAGATCGAACACTGGCGTCTTGCAAAAACAAACAAATAAATAAATAAATGAATGGAACGCTGCTGTTTACTTTGCTCGGTTTTAAGTGAAACGTTTGTGTAAAGCTTTGCCACTCTTCCAGGATTTGAAGCCCGTGGTCTCCCGGTTGATGCCAGTCTTAAATACGGTCGGTCCAGTGCAAAAGTTTGCACGCCTTCAGCTCAGAATTCATACGCTCATTCAATAGAAACAGAAAAGACAGTAGGCATTCTGCAATAAACACACTACAAACCAGCCCATTATTAATCTGTATGATATCAACATTTAGCAAGCATCAACATTTCTTAGCAACACTTGGTTTATCGGTCATAAACACTAAAGGTTTTCTTACCCCATAATAACAGGAGTATTTTCTCGGTGGTTCTGTGTCCTCTTTATGAGACCTGCTTCCTCAATCTAATCACAATAAAGTGCTCTGAGTGCTGTGTCCATGACAGGGGTCCACCCCCTTCAATCAGTTACATCAGTGAGTGTGTGTGTGTGTGTGTGTGTGTGTGTGTGGCAGACGGATATGGCTGAGGAAATACCCAGGGGAACGGTCACGGTCGACGAGAGGATGGGGATTAGGCTCATTAAATCACGGCGCAGAGGAGACGGAATACAAATGATGCTCAAACAGAGACACTAATCATACACAGATACTTTTATCATTTTAATGTAAAAAAAGAAAGAAAGAAAGAAAGAAAGAAAGAAAACAATAATCCTCTTAGATTGCACTTGTTATGTCAGTGTCAGCTGAACAAATCTTAAATGTACAGATAAAGTGTTTCAGGTTACTCTGAAATGCTGACCAACAAGACATTTAATGCGATATACAGCAAGTATGGACTTTTAGTATTACACTTAAGGGTGTTTTTATATCTCCTGCTGTTTGGTTTGGGTTTTTTTTTTTTAAAAAGCTCTTTAGCTGTTTTGTTTTTTTAAAGTACTACGTCAATTATTTGCATTATATTTTTTTTTATTTTTTTTTCTTTTTCTTTCCCCTCTTTCATTGATGTATTACATTTCATTTCTATGTCCGTTTCTTTCATTTCTAAATGAAATTTTTTTTTTAATCCATTTTCTCCCTAAACACTTTATTATATTTCTATCCCTTTCTCTAGCTCTGAAAAGCTCCGTATTTTCGTAGTTTCAGGTCTTGTGAGAGCTGTTTTTTTTCTGATTCTCATCGACTCCTAACCCGACCGCTCACAGGATTTTAGCGTGAACCTTTCATGCCTTCAATAAGACGTGACAAAACGGGCGTTTGAAGCGCTCGGACACCGTCAGGAGGCATAAATACCTCCACTAGAGTTACTTTATACGTTCTAATGGGTGAACACTGAATTCTTTGGAATTTGGTAGATAAAATATGAATGTGTACATTTTTCCTTACCTGGAAACCAACTCTACATTAGCCCAAACAAGAGGTTCAAAGAAATAGTACACACACACACACACACACACACAATAAAAAACAATTTTGAGCCCAAATGTAGTTTGACGGGTTTGCTTTGATAGTTTTGTATTGGAGCTACGAAGATAATGGTGCTAACAAGCAGTGAAGGTCTGTCTCACCTAGAAGTATCTTCTTCATGCCACATGTAGACATGCAGATGTGGTTTAGGACACAGTGAGACTGACCGTCCTCGATGAACACGAGCAAAACGTCATTATTTAGCTGAACACTGAAATGTTACTGAGCTGAAATGTTGTGGAGGCAGCCATCTTGGAATTTGAAAGCAGAATTGTATTAGGAAGTTAGACACATGCCAGTATAATACTGCTTCAAGCTTAAATGTGCAAACAGGGCCGATTTTTTAAATAAATAATTTTATTTCAATAATGAATACAAATGAAATAAAAAAAAATTATTTTAAGTTATTTAAATTCTCATTTTCAAAATTCACATAAAAAATGCTGAAGGGAAAAAGCCAAGGCATGTTTGCGGTTAGCTTCTTGAGTTTTGCGCTGAGGCTACGAGGCTAATGTGGGTAACAAGTAAGGGAACACATTCGCCTCGGAGAATTTCAGCTCGATAATACATACACTTTATTTATTTCTTTTTAAATAGCAGAACAAATCTTTGGACCACAAGTCCAACCTGTAAAGTAACACCAAACTGGAACAGATCGAGCTTCGACCGTTCATTGAACAGAAAATGGTGTCGTATTGTGCTATGAACTGCATGAACAAGCCTATTTACGAGGAATAAGTCGACACAGTTTGAGGCAAAATTGAACAATTTAGCCATGCAGTTTGCATGATGCTAAGCTAACCGCTACTGTATGAGCCGGCATTACTATCTGGATAATGCAGAAACCAGTGCAGAAGTGAAGACCTTCAGACACCAAACATGTTTTGATTGATGGATCATTTGGAGGAAGGGGAAAACGTGATAATTATATCATTCCAAAGTCTTACAGTGGAAAAGGCTCAACTACAGCACCACTGCTTCAAAAATATGAACAGCATAAAATCTCTAGAAGAGTTTCTATGATCACCTCATGCTCCGTTTTCTTTCAAATGCCTCTTGTTCTTCCCATCACGTCTGTACTCCATTTCTTTATTTATATATGCTCATTTTTTTTATTTTTTTTTTTATCATTGCTTGTAATGTGACCTTGACTCAAAAAATGTAATTATTATCATTATTTCTGTGGTTTGAAGTGGATGAGTGTTATACGCTGTATGAGCTAAATAACGGATCTGATTACTGCTTAGTGAACAACACAGTAAAAACAATCATAAAAGCATCGGAGCGGTTAAATGTTTCATCCAAAAACAGCATCCAGGCTAGAGCTAGAACCAAAACGCGCTAGAAACGCGTGCGAGATTTGGATTTAATATTGTGGTTTTCAAGACCAGCTTTCTCTTCAAGGAAAAAATGTTTTGACCAGTTGGAAGGATTTTTATTTTCCAGTCTATAAAATGCCACTGTGTTCAAAACTGATCATTGTACAGAACAAGCGCAGAATGGAGAGTTCATCAGTCCTTTTTAAATAAAAATGTGATTTTGCCTCTTTGTATGAAGTACAAATGGCATAGTTCGTTCATGCTCATTTTAATATCATTTTTTTTTTACATTTTTTTAAATTGTTTTTTTTTTCTTTTTTTTTTTACAAATCACCTGGAAAATATATAGAACATGAAATAAAAAATACACTGTATTAAATCGCTGAGAAAATCTATCCTGGGGGCGGAGCTTCGTGAACATGGGCAGGAGTTGTTTGAAAAGTCGCACCCACTTAACTGTTAATAGTGGTTAGCACATCCGCCTCACACCTTCTGGGTCGGGGGTTCGATTCCCACCGTGGCCCTGTGTGTGTGTGTGGAGTCTGCATGTTCTCCCCGTGCTGCGGGGGTTTCCTCCGGGTACTCCGGTTTCCTCCCCCAGTCCAAACACATGCATGGTAGGCTGATTGTCGTGTCTGAGGTGTCCATAGTGTGTGAATGATTGTGTGCCCTGTGATGGACTGGAACCCTGTCCAGGGTGAGATAGTTTTCTGTTTATACGTCACTGCAATTTAGGCTCGTGTGAAATTTGGCTGCAATACGCTGTTTTATGTTCAGCGTTCAGGACTTTTTCTCCTTCGCCGCATGAATCCGAGTGAGTTGCGCGTTTGACGGTGGCTCGGTGTGAAAGGCGTTTGCAGAATCCCACTCGAACAGATGCACAGCACGAGCTGGCTGCATGATACAATGCCAGAGGTATCTGAAGAATGGGATGTGGATCGAAACCAACAGCCTTGGGCTAGGCATGGGAATACTAACGGCCTCCTCTGTAAACACGAAGCCCACGCCGCACAGCGAGGCTGAGATAAGAGCAGCAGAATAAGACGCGATACCTCTATCCTGCAGAAACGCTGAGCGTGATGCATCTTTCCCTGTGCAGAAATACACACCGCATATAAGACAAACAACAAAAAGTTCAGTGTGTAAATTTGACATCACATACGGTATGTGTCAAATATAGTTCATTACAATATTTGAAGACATCTACATTATACCATTTTGACTCTCTAATCTGATTGGTCGGAAGATCTCGATTCATCTATAACAGCAGCTCTGACTGTAGATCTGGCAGCAAGCTTTATATGAACACACCTGTTGAAATACGCTATTGTTTCCATAGTAACTTACACATGGACTTGTATGGTGGATGATCCACCTAAAAACGTATATAAACACTGATATTGTGAAGGTATTTCTGTGTGAAGACGATTTATTTTAGCGTTTCTGGAAGGAGTGTCAGAGCTTTGTGACAGGCATGAAAAGGCCAACAGTACTATGCGTTAGAGCCTATAGGAGAAAACTGGTTTTTTGGATGAAACCTAATCAAGCGAGCAATCAAACAGACCGGAACTCAATAAATGTAAGTAAGGTGAGTTAAATAAAAATGGCTTTATTTTTGCATTGTTTGTTGCACATTTGTGGCACGGAAGTATATCAGTGAAAATTAATCCAATTCTAATGTATTATACCACACTATTAAGGTTTCTATTTGACTCACCCTTCAGCTATAACTATACAGTATACAGGTTAATAATATTTAACCTTTAACTATTCGCAGACAGAATGTAGAACTGCGACAAATTATTATAATATTATATATAGAAATAGAATATGTCTATGATTTCATCGACTTTACTTTAGGTTGAATTGTACGGGTGTATTTGTTGACAATCAATGCTAGGACCAAAGTAGTAGTCATCCATCTTCTACCGCTTACTCCTTCTTCAGGGTCCGGCGAACCTGGAGAGTATCCCAGGAACAAGGGGACAAGCCGGGGTACACCCTGGACAGGGTGCCAATCCATCGCTGGGCACAATCACATACACACTCACACACCCATTCATACACTACGGACACTTTAGACACGCCAATCAGCCTACCATGCATGTCTTTGGACTGGGGGAGGAAACCGGAGTACCCGGAGGAAACCCCCGCAGCACGGGGAGAACATGCAGACTCCACACACACACACAGGGTCACGGTGGGAATCGAACCCCCGACCCTGGAGGTGTGAGGCGAACGTGCTAACCACAATACACAATATATAAATATATTTATTGTCCAATGACATCCCATAATTATTTGAATGGGAAAAGTTTTCCTCACTCAGTGAATGGAGGAATATCTATGGAGACCCCTGAATAAATATTTCACTGGTGTTCTCAGTGATCAACTAGAACAGAAACAACCTGTTCTAGTTGATCACTGAGAACACCAGGGAAATATTTATTCAGGGGTCTCCATAAATATTTATTCTCATGGGTCTCAGTAAATGAGATTGTAGATCATTTCAGTTGCAATGACTTTGCCTTTTTCTTTATTGACAAAATTCAAAGAATTAGACAATGTTTCCATGTCAGGTACAGGATCTGTGCTGCCTCTGTGTCCACCTAAAAACAACTCAATTAGCATGATACAATTTCATCCAATCACTCATGGAACACTTGGGGGACATTATACAACACCTGAAATCCTCCTCCTGCTTCCTTGATATTCTGCCAACAGGCTTTTTCAAAAAGGGTTTCTAACTGCACGAACTATTAGAAATTTTCGACACATCTCTTCACTCAGGTTTCTTCCCACAGGTCCTGAAAACTTCTGTCATCACGCCACTTCTAAAAAAGAATAATCTAGACACGTCACTAATGAGCAATTATAGGCGCAGATCAAACCTCCCATTCTTAAGTAAAACTAAAGCTGTTTTTTCAACAGCTGAGCAATTACTGTGAACTACACGACTGTTTTGATGTCTTCCAGTCAGGGTTCCGACCGAATCACAGCACCGAGACTGCTCTTGTTAAAGTCTTCAATGACATCCATTTAAACACAGAAAGTGGCAGAATTTTAGTCTTAGTATTATTGGATCTCAGTGCTGCATTCGACACGGTCGACCATAATATATTACTAGACCGACTAAAAAATTGTGTGGGACTTTCTGGCAATGTATTAAACTGGTTTGAATCCTACTTAAAGGACAGGGACTACTTCATGTCTATAGTCAATTACACATCCGACATTACAAAAATGACCTGCGGAGTTCCCCAAGGCTCCATTTTGGGGCCCCTTTTGTTAAACATCTACATGCTTCCACTGGCTCAGATTATGAGAAAACAACAAAATTAGTTACCACAGTTATGCAGATGACACACAGATTTACATAACCATTTCGCCAGGGAAATATGATCCCACACAGGTGTTGAGGAACTGCATTGAACACATCGGTGCTTGGATGTGCCAAAACTTTCTCCAATTAAACAAAGAGAGCTTTTTGTGTTTTTGGAGGTAAGAAGATGCGATTAGAGGTCAGCACTCAGCTTCAGTCTATAATGTTAAAGACCACTGACCAAGTCAGAAATCTTGGTGTAGTCATGAACTCGGACTTGACCTTCAACAACCATATTAACACAGTTAAAAAAGTCAGCCTACTACCACTGAATGGTTTGGGTCCAATATATATTTCTGGTCTACTGGTAATTATTATGAACCATCTAGACCTCTGAGGTCGTCTGGAACAGGTCTGCTTTCTGTTCCCAGAGTCGAAACTAAACATGGAGAAGCAGCATTTAGTTTTTATGCTCCACACGTCTGGAACAAACTCCCAGTTCAAGACTGAAGACTTTTCTTTTTGCTGATGCTTTTAATGAAATCATCAAGGTATTTCAATTAGTATCTTGTGCTGCACTGTAAGCTTTTTTCGTATGTTTTAACCTGTATTTTCTTTTTAAATGTTGCTTTTATGTTTTATGTAAAGCACTTTAAATTACCCTGTTGTTGAAAATGTGCTATACAGATCGATTTGCCTTGCCTTGCCTTGCCATACTATACACATTGCAGTTCAGACACAGCCTGTTACCTGTTTAACAGATGCTCCTCACCAGCAGGGGGCAGCACTGTCCAAAGGAAAAACCCTTCAGGTCTGTATTTAAACTGTACTGTACATTCCTCAAACACCTCCCACAACCCATTTTAAACCATTTCCATTGAACACATATACAACAACAGAGAAGGAGTACAAATAAACATTAAATCAACCGTATTCTGTAAAAAAAAAATCTGAAATCCTTCAGGCTTCCTTGTTTTATTATTATTATTTTCTATTGTAGTGCTACACTGATCTCCTGAAGGAAATATTTAAAACCTGGCTTATAATCAGTCCCTTTCTTCTTATACCAATTTACCAAAAAAAATTTTTTAAAACATCGTGTAAAAAACTATTATCTCACCCGGAAAGGAAAGAAAAACAGTTACAACAAAGTACAGTCTTACTAAATTCTCAGCATCAACCCAAAACACTTTGGCATGAGCACACTGACATGAGAAGAACAATTTCCCTTTCGTTAACCTTATAATGACGATACAAAATACACCATCATTCATTCATTCATCTTCAGTAAGCGCTTTATACTGCTCAGGTTTGTAGTGGATTCGAGTTTATCCTGGGAATACTGGGCGGGGAGCTGGGAATATACCCCGAACGGGATGGCATTTCATCACACGGCACTGTGCGCGCAAACACATTTACACACTCATGTACATGTAGGGCAAGTTAGAGTCACCAATCCCCCTTCAGAGATGGTATAGTAATCTCAAGAAAGGAAACACAACATAATTATTATTATTATTATTATTATTATTATTATTATTATTATTATCCATTCATCCATCTTCTATACCGCTTATTCCTGCTTCAGGGTCGCGGGGAACCTGGAGCCTATCCCAGGAAGCATCGGGCACAAGGCGGGGTACACCCTGGACAGGGTCCCAGTCCATCACAGGGCATATGGGATAGCAAATGAAGCTATATCTTAATATCTTAATTTCTCTTTTCTCCATAAACTACACGAATCCACTCAACAACAAACATTAAGACATTTAGGTGTGTTTTCATTTGTGCTAGATTCCTAATCTGATCAATATACTACTTAAAATGCTGTTTACTATCTGATTTTTAAAAATTGTAATTCTTAAATATTTAAAAAATATCGACTAAGGAACAGCCCTATATCGATTTGACCCGAGCTTCACTTGGCAGCCTGACATGCTCGATTACAGAAGGTGGAATTAATGGCTGTGTGTTTCAGGCCTCTGTGCTGAGTTTTGGAAAATCTTTTACAAATAATAATTTAAAAAAAAAGATCGAAAGCAGAATTTTTGAATTACGATATCATCTATTCGCATGCTGAATTGTAACCAGTATCAAAAATATTTATACTACGGTACTGTTGAGTTCTCTAATCTGATTGGTCAGGCAGTAAAGATGACCTTGTGCCGGCTGTAATTCAAATCACAGGTTTACATTAATGCACTCACACTTATACTGTATTGTTTCTATAGTAACAGCGTAACCAGGGACTTCTCTGGTAGACACGGCACATAAACGGACAAAAAAAATGTGTTTTCTGGAAGGAGAAGTTTACTTAACATTTATGGAAGGAGTCTCCAGTCCCAAGAGTTCAACTTTAAGTTTTCCAACACAGGAAAGTTTTCAGGATGTTGCAGTTTGTAGGAATATGACAAGCTGAATTTGACTTATTAACTTAGCCAGTGATGGATTGACTCTTACAACCAGAGTACAAAATGACAGGATGTTCCAGAACATTAAAAGTAATAATAAATGGATATAGCTGAGTATCACACTCATACATACTTATACATACATTTGATGTCACTTTTAATTAAACAATGCAATTGCTGTAGTATTAGTAATAAAACACTTCTGTATATGCTGTCCTGCGATGGACTGGGACCCTGTCCAGGATGTACCCCGCCTTGTGCCCCATGCTCCCTGGGATAGACTCCAGGTTCCCCGCGGCCCTAAAAAGGAGTAAGCGGATTAGAAGATGGATGGATGGATGTATATGCTGTGGTAAGAAAACAAACAAATTCACATCCCAGTGGTCTTGTATTCCTTACGCATTTTGTTACTCTTCAGTTTTAAGATGTTCCAGGTGTGTCTACGTCTTCTGCGTATTGTGGAAAGAGGAAGCAGCAATGTGACCTGAACATATGGATGTTGACATGCAGAAGAAGAAAAATCTCTCCATGTGTTTCTCATCCATCTCTCTCTCTCTCTCTCTCTCTCAGAACTAATCAGTTGCAAGTGAAAATGTGAGTTAGTCTCATAAAACGTGGTGTCTGAAAAGGACATAGATTTTCTGAAAGCTTCCTGGGAGTTAAGCCATAAAGCCATAAATGTTGATGGCAGGCTGACAGGACGGCTTTAACAGTCCGGTCACAGCTCCGTTCTCAACACAGTTTGTGGTGTATGATAAATAATGTGCAGTCTGCCATGATTGAGTCACTGGTCTACTAAAGTCAGCGGTAACTGTGTTAATGTGGAGGGTCTGTACTTTAGCCCATTTATGTGTTTCATTAATAGAGCTAAAAAAAAAGAAAAAGAAAAAGAAAAAAAAAACACGAAGGTTTAGTTTTCGAATCCAGGTAGGATACATGAAAAAGAAATCTGTTTTTAGCTTTTAGCAAGCTTTAGGTGTGGCTTTGCAACCATATTCTGAAATGATAATAGACATGGCAAGAAGAGGATCGTCCTTCACAAAAATATCGATCCCGAAGGTATATTAATAATTTTTTGAGTGATATTTATTTTTGAGTAAAATTAGAAACTTTTCTTTTGAACATATATATTTAAATTACTGCATCTTTTTCATTCTATGTGCTTAAGCAACTTCTTCTCCTTCCTCTTTATATTATTATTAGTTATTATTATTATTATTATTATTATTAGCTGTAATTTAGGAGGTACCAGGAGGTACAGCTTGGTTGGCAGCTTGCCGAGGTGATCTGGAGCACAACAGCCAATCGTCCAAATAGGGGAGAATGAGCATTGAATGATGAACAGGTATCTGTTGTGCAACTAGGCTAGGGTAGTTCACACTGCACTCAATATGCTGAAATCAGGATTCTGCTGCCCGTGCTCTGTGTTCAAGGGCCTCCTGGGCAGCCGGACCAAAAACCTGACCAGGCACTTGTGGTAACTGGTGAAGGTTGTTATGGCATGGTTCTGGAAGCTTGGACTATGTAAGCAACACCTGCTGTCTGGCTTGCATAATAAGTCCAACAGCCTTTCCACTGGATAATGTAACTGATCCCAAGGCCTGCAGAGAAGCATCTGATGCAGTGTTATCTGATGGTGCCGTAGTCATGGTAGAGTGCCAGCTCTAAATTTCCCACACGACTCAACCCTTACACAGTGTTATAAATTTGGACTAATAAGTCATTAGTATGCCTGGACTGCAGGTTGGGGCAGTGGAGTTCCTGTTCCAGGGCTTCATCTGGGGATACCACCACGGAAGAAATACGTGGCTCTACAGGACGCATGTTACTGAACCCCTTATCCTGGGCTTCCGCCATTTCTGCCAGTGGGTGTTCTACGCGATCCGGCCTGGATGAAAGGGCTGAGCGAAATGCAGAGAAGACCACTTCAGTAAAAATCAGGACAGCTAGGTATCTGGAAGTCCACCGACCGTGGGACTGGATAACTCCAGAGGTTTGGAGGGCCCAACACATGATAAGGAATCTGAGACCATTCCTCCATACAGAATCTCTCCAGATCTCGAGGTGGACTCTCTTCTTCAGTTTACCCCAAAGGTTTTCTATGGGGTTGAAGTCAGGGGACTGGGATGGCCATGGCAGGACCTTTAATTTGTGGTCAGTAAACCACTTTTGTGTTGATGTTTTGGATTATTGTCCTTCTGGAAGATCCAACCACGGCTCATTTTAAGCTTTCTGGCAGAGGCAGTCAGATTTTCATTTCATATCTGTTGATATTTGATATTGTCCATGATGCCATGTACCCTAACAAAATGTACGGTTCCTCTGGCAGAAAAACAGCCCCAAAACACTTTTAACCGTGGGCATGAGGTACTTTTTCATATGGCTACCTAAATCGTGCACTTATATAACGCTTTTATCCAAAGCGCTTTACAATGTGTCTCACCCATTCACCCATTCACACACACCAATGGTAGCAGAGTTAACTTGGCATCAGGAGCAACTTGGGGTTCAGTGTCTTGCCCAAGGACACTTCGGCATGTGGAGTCATGCGGGCTGGGAATCGAACCTCCAACCCTACGATTAGTAGACAACCCGACCTATCACCTGATCCACAGCCGCCACATACCTCTCTGGGTACGCTAAAACCTCCTCTGGTGTTTATTGCCAAAAAGCTCTAATTTGGTTTCATCTGACCATAGAACCCGATCCCATTTGAAGTTCCAGTCGTGTCTGGCTAACTGAAGAACTTGAATTTCTTTTTTAGATGAGAGTAGAGGCTTTTTTCTTGAAAACCTTCCAAACACCTTGTGGTGATGTAGGTGACTTCAGATTGTAGTTCTGGAGACTTTCTGACCCCAAGACACAACTATCTTCTACAATTCTCCAGCTGTGATCCATGGAGGTTTCTTGGCCACTCGAACCGTCCTCTTCACATTGAGACAATGCAGACACACATCCTCTTCCAGGTTGATTCATGACATTTCCAGTTGACTGGAACTTCTCAATCATTGCCCTGATGGTGGAAACGGGCATTTTCAATGCTTTTGCAATATTTTTTTTTTTATAGCTACTTCCCATTTTATGAAGCTCAACAACCTTTTGCTGCACATCACAACTATATTCCTTGGTCTTACCCATTGTTATGAACGACTAAGGGAATTCTGCCTGTGTGGTACCTCATATTTAAAATGCCTGTCCGATAAGTAATCCGACACGGAATTCCAACGAATCTAATGTAATCCAATGACGAATCCAAAATCCAATACCCAATGTATGTTCGTTCATATGTTTTCTCGAGAAACAACTATAGACGGGAGCAACAGCAACCCAAGAGCTGGGCTCGCTCGAGCAAGATCTCTCCAAGAGAATGATAAAAAGATCGACCGCGACAGGTGGAAACTGATGTAGCTTCCATCACGCCACTGGTCAAGGTCACGTGTGACTGAATCAAAACGAGACGCTCAGGATATGTGATGCACGAGACATGACTCCTTCCACCATGTCCTAACGGTCTCTGGTGGTCTGGAACAGTGAAATAGAACCAGACTTCCACATGGTGGAATTTACATAGTTGACACTGGAGACTCCTTCCATAAATCCATCCATCTTCAACCGCTTATTCCTTCTTCAGGGTCGCTGGGAACCTATCCCATCGGGGAACCTGGAGTCTATCCCAGGAAGCATCGGGCACAAGGCAGGGTACACCCTGGACAGGGTGCCAGTCCATCGCAGGGCACAATCACATACACACTCACATTAAAACGAGTTAAATGGGTGTTATTACTGCCTTTTGACCAGACTTGCGAATTTGATTTAATTAAGTACGAAATCATTACGTTGCATTTAAAAAAAAAAAAAAAAATACACAATTGAGGTGTTTATTAACCATGTTCTTAAGAGATAAACGAAATGATCACAGCATATCCGAGTAGAGGAGAATAAAATATAGCCTATTTATTCACTTACACTCAGTTCAATTATACAGTATTTATTAAATAAACAGTAAGAACACGCAGTTTAATAAATTAAAACAAACAAAAAAACAAAACAAAATGGTTCAAGTTCACAAAGGATAGTAACGTAAGACCCGTGGCACGGCACAATAAGTAGACACAGTACATCAGCATTAAAATGTAAAATGTTCATCAACACCAGCAGCCAATGGTTCAAATGGAATTATTTAAGGGATTTTTTTTTTTTTTTTTTTGTGCGATCTACTGAAATCCAACAAGCAGCAATATGACAATTCATCTTGGGTAAACAGTTCAACGTAACAATACGCCACGATCACACGACAGAAAAACAAACTCCTGAGAAGGGAGCATTCACTATTTAAATGCTAGTTATGTGCTCACATTGTTTGGTTCGGTACGACGATGTGCAATGATGTCCGTTTTAGGCAGGAATTGCTTAAGACAGCTAACAGTATTGTATTTGCCATGAAAATCAGTGCCATAAGGGATATTAGTAAACTTTTAACATTTTAAATTGCCTTAGTTAGTGGAACAATTAGGGACGTACATAAATTAAAACAAAAATATATATGTATTTTAGACCAGAAAAAGCTAATAAGAAAATTGTAATACAGCTCCCAAAAGCATCACAGCACCAAGCTCGTTAAACGGTTGAGCAAGCATCACACTGAACACTCTCTCTCTCTCTCTCTCGGTCTCTTTCCTCAGATAAGATGATCTACAACCTCAATGGGTTTATTAGGGATACGACCACTGCAGTCAAAAAGATTCAAATCCTTAAAAAAAGAAACATTAAAACGATTTTAAAAAAAGACGACACACTTAAAAATGTAAATAGTGTAATAAATAAACACAACAAACTAAACCCTCCACACATGGACCTTCTCAGCCACTACACACCAGTTGGCATGATCCAAGTAGGTCTGCAGGATATGAAGTTCCTCGACATGTTCCTCGATCAGCTGAGTCAGTTCGCCCTCTCTGAAGACGTGGTAATAGCGCAGACACGACTCATTCAGCTTGTCTTTACTCCACTCGTCCTGCTGCTGCTGAAGAGACACTGCACTTTCCTGTCCGATATCTCCTCCGTCGTCTTCTCCGAGACGTTCGCTACCCGAGCGCTCTCTCTGTCGAGACACCAAATCCGGTAACGGCACTGATGAACAGTCCTGCACCAGCGCGACCGAAACCGTGCCGTTCCCACACTCGGCTTTCTGCATCTGCTCGTGCGGTTCTGAGACGAACACGTCCTCTTCTAGGCTGTTCCTGGAGGACGGGTTGGTGAAGAAGCTGGATACTTGTCTGATCAGCGCTCGTCCTCTTGTGCTTCTCGCCGGGGTTCTCGCCTCAGGTTCTTCCGTGGGGCTGCAGAAAGCACTGAGCTCTCTGGAGGAAGAGTGAGACACGGTCAGGCTGCTTAAATCCAGCACGGAGTCCAGAGACCTGGAGAAAAACCAAAGCTTCTGCTTCCTCTGCTGTGCGGGGCTTCCTAGATCTTCTTCATCCACCACCGACGACGTGCTTGTGTTCCTGTGCATGTCGTCAGACTCTGGGGCGTCGCTGACGCTCTGGGTTCCACTCCCACGTTGCCTTGGTCGGAGACGTCCTCTTGAGGCAGAGGATAAGGGAGGGTTGGGGTTCCAGGGCACGAAGATGTCCTGCTTCTCAAACTTGCGTCTTTTCTGCTCCATGGCCCACACGTAGATCATGACTCGACCGCCAACTCGTAGTGTGCGCGCCATTTCTTTTAGCGCCCGGACGCGACGCTCTTTGGTCGACATGTGGTGGATGACTGGAAGAGAAAAACGGCTTCAGTGACGGAAATACATTTGCGGACGACGTACAGTGAAAACATCTGCAGCTTTTGGTTTTATTTATAAAACAAGTTATACTAATGATTTCCAGAATACTGCCAGAATACCGCAGCGCTAGTATGGGAAAGGACACGGCACGACCGTGGCACTGCCGAGAAGATTCCGTCTACCAAAAAAACCAAAAACAAACCAGTGACCAGGTAAGGAGGTCATTAGTCAGAGTAGCAACAAAGACATCAAGGGTACCTCTGAAGGAGCTGGAGAGATTCACAGCTCAGATGGGAGAAGCTGTTCATAGTAAGGAAGCTCCACAAAGCAGCGTACTACTTTGAAGTGCGTTTATTTGTCAAATAATTTAAGGGTGTTATTTAAACACCCTAAAAACACGACCCCTACAGTGAAGCATCATGGTAGAAGCATAGCGTTGAGAGTTACCCATGACCTCATGATTGCTTTTCAGACTAATGACCTTTTTCCTTGGTGGCTGAGATTTGGTGGACAGCCTCCTGTAGACAGAGTCGAGGTAGGTCCATATTCCTTCCATTTTTTTAAATAACGGATTTAATGACGCTTTGCAGGAAGTTTGGGATGTATTCATAACCAAACCTTAAATGATCTTCGTTCCAGATTCGTTTTGATCGCTCCTTGGTCTTCATGATGATGCGGTTTGTTTACGCACGTCCTTCCAGAAACACGTGTGTTTATATTGAGATTACAGGACACTTTAAATTGCACACAGTTGACGCCATTAAACGAAATCAGGTGACGTTCGATGGTTGCGGCAGAACTAATGTAGGGGTTTCACAGCAGTGGGGGTGAATACTTGCGCAATCACAACTTTTATTTCTATTATTTGTCGATCATTTGGCAAACTATATATTCTCACTGCTCAATACAGCAACATAGTCACGTGAATTGCACCAATCTACACTCTTCATTGCAACTTTTGTGACGTGTATGATGAATAAAACATGTAATGCAATCTCTGTAAGCTATTCAAACCCCCACATCTGACTTTTGTCACAGAGGAGAAAACAACTCGCATGCACAAAAGCATTCAATTCTCAAAACGACCCTCTGCACTCATGAATGGTCGCATTAATCGCCTCCTGAGGATGACCGAGGGTTGCCAGGTGAGACACACACACGGAAAACATTCCGTATCCAAGTGACGGAGTTTGTTTTGAACAATCCATCCTGCTTTAATAAAGCTATAGGTCATGCGCTGGGGCTTTAATATTACAATTAATACCAGGGAAGTCGAGCAGATGGCGCGAGAACTGCGTAGGGTAATATAGAAACTCATGAAGTTTCATTCGAACGAACAGTGAACTGATCTGATCCATTTAGAGAGTTTACTTAAAGCTGATTAAACCAGAGAATTAGCTCATTAACGAGACATAAGTGAAGAGAAGTTACTATTTCTACAACTAGGAAAGTCGGTGTTGTGCGATCGTTGACCTCGGATCTTGCCTCAGGATGATGGAAAACGTTTGAAAATTAGCGACGATTCGAATGCCTTGAGCCGTATGAAAAGTGATGACAGTTTGAGGGCGGCTGAGGTTAGAAAATGCCCTTACTCTTAATTAAACTAAATCTTCATGAGACTCTGACTGAAATAGCACAGCAGTGTTCAGAAGTGCGTGTGAGTCACTGTTTCCTGTTTTGTACCGGGGCCCTTAATGCTATTAAGTACCCACGCAGCCGGTGAGTCAAGTTTATTAAAAGACATGGAAATCGTTGCTGTTTGTTTTTGCTTTAGTAATGTGAAGAACTTTATTATTATTATTATTAAACTCTATTTGAATTTCAGACATAATGTGTATCAAAAAGTGTATCATTGAATCATTTGATCACATGTATGATAAGATCCATAGTTGTAGGGCTTATTTTGTGATGCTGGTGCCCCAATGCCCCAAAAGCTCAGTCCAATACACCAGTCTTTAACCCAAAACCCCATTTCTGAAAAACCCAACCACAAATCCTAGTCGGAAAACCCAAACCCCAGTGTAATTGGTACACTCAACACAAAAAGACAGTATTATGTAGTTGTGGACAAAATACCTATCTGACTCAAGTCTTGAAACACCAATCCTTTACCTCAGTCCTACCCTCTAGTCCAAAACCTTAAACCTACCTCCCGGTCTGAAATCTAACCCCACCCCCCAACCTCAAACCCCAGTACAAAATCCCAAACAGAAGTTAATAACCCCAAACCCCAGTGCTGATACCCCAGTCTGAACCCCAAACACCAGCTCAAAACCTTGTTTAAATGAGAACATTGAATACAGAAAGACTACCTAATACATTCACTCAGTCTGACACAAAACCACAATCTGCCCCCAGTCCTGAAACTCCTGTCTGAAACCCCAAACCCCAGTCCTAAATCCCACTCTGAACCTCCAAACCCAAATTCTACTCTGAACCCTCAATCAATAACCCCACTCTGAAACCGCAACCCCCATTTGGAAAACCCAAATTCCACTCAGAAACCCCAATTCCAAACCCTGCTCTGGAACCAAAAATCCCAAAGCCCATTCTAAAATCCATCCATCCATCTTCTACCGCTTATTCCTTCTTCAGGGTCACGGGGAACCTGGAGCCTATCCCAGGGAGCATCGGGCACAAGGCGGGGTACACCCTGGACAGGGTTCCAGTCCATCGCAGGGCACAATCACATACACACTCACACACCCATTCATACACTACGGACACTTTAGACACGCCCATCAGACTACCGTGCATGTGTTTGGACTGGGGGAGGAAACCAGAGTACCCAGAGCACAGGGAGAACATGCAAACTCCGAATACACATGGCACCGGCAATCGAACCCCAGACCGTGGAGGTGTGAGGCGAACGTGCTAACCACTAATCCACCGTGCGCCCCCACTCTAAAATCTTAAAGCAAAATCTCAAACCATAGTCTGAAACCCCAATTCATTCCCACAATCAGAAAGCCCAAGTCCACCCCAAGCCTAAACCCCAATCCCAATCCCATCCCCCAGTCTGAAATGTCGACACTGGCACTAGGAACTAAAGGTGATATTTGAACGCCTCCAGAACATTGTGAACCTGGCAGGACTGTAAATCTGGTGTGGATTACCTGCGATGGAGAGCACGGCATCAAAACAGCCGTCTCGGTAGGGTAAACGCAGACCGTCACACAGCTGAACCTCGTGACCTCGACTCCAGGCCGAATCCACCAACGGACGGCACACGTCACAGCCCATCTTAAAGACGCTTTCATTGATGTGCAGGTATTTCCCATTGCCACATCCTGTCACATTGGAAAACATGCCAAATTACTTTGGGCTTAAAAGGTGGGCGAGACAACACCTATACAAGGGCAAGAAACACAAAGCAACACCGCTTCCTCCTTTAAAAGATCCGCCGGTGTTCATTTAGTCAGCCAGGTCACGTTCTGATCATTCCGTATACACTTCAGTCGTGCTCGTTGGGTTTTATGAGCGGACAAATTGTATTTCGTTTCCAAAAAACGTCGACCCCGAGGAGAATGTTGAGCTCATTATTTTAACAGCGGGATATTTCTCAAACTGAACGACACGAGACTGTTGAAAACCTTTTCGCTTCGGACACGCCGTCCTCTAAACGAGCTCGTGATCCGAAAAGGGTCATAATCTTACGAATAAAGAGCATCAATTTTTAATGAAGCAGAAAAAGAAACCGCTTCACCACTTCACTTGCGCGAAGAATCCGGATTCGTAGGAGGTCACGGCAAGGACATATCAAACCCAGAAGAGCTAGAATGCTCATCTCTGCGGGTAATAAGACGTAAAACGGCATCCTTACCCACATCAGCGACGATGCTGCCTGGTTCCTGCTCCAACAGGAACTGCTTGACTCTTGGCCAAGCCTTGTAGCGACTGTCATTAAAGAACGGCGCGATCCTCTCGTACACGCTGTGAACATGGTCTCTCTCCAGCTGGCTGGCAGCCTCGTCCATGCTGCTCACAAATTAGCCAGGCACAGCATCCTCAGCGCTCTGAGAAGGAAAACAGGAGAGAGACGGTGAGAGAGAGAGAGAGAGAGAAAGAGAGCGCGAGAGAGAGAGAGAGAAACAGTTCCTTATCTATCCCTGTGAGAAGTGCGTCAGGGTGCCTTCTTGACAAACAGCCTTTTCCCAGCACCATCAGTTTGGCTGCAAATTCAGCGTGACAAAATCTTAAAGTGCCAGGGGACATGGGGGAAGCTTTAAAAACAGTAAATATGATCAACCCGGGCTCATTGATCTGACCCGTCCAAACACCTGTCCAGGTGGGTGTGGTCTAATATTCTAATAAGCATGCCTGATTGACATCTCTCGATCCAAGAATTAGGATCTGTACCGACTCACCCAAATATAGGAGTTAGCACTTGCTAGGTTAGCGTTAGCTCGCTAGATTAGCTTTTGATAACCAGTTAACCCGGCACTCACTCAGAGAGACCTTTTACAGTGCGAAAGCAAAGTTTGTATAACAACAAGACATCGCAATCAGTCTTACTATTGAGGAGGTTAAAGCTTTACACCGTATATATACCATACATATACACACACGATATATATGATATGATGTACTCTGCCCGATTGTGCCGTCACAGGCACACGCTCGCACGGAGATATTAAGCAAAGTTTTCTGACGTCTCGACTCAGGACCAAACACGGTAGAGGCGACGGAGAAACGTCAACAATTTAAAAGAAGGGCGTGTAAAACTTTCCGGTTGAAGAGCTGAACCTGTGCTGCATCGCTGTGCTCCGAGTACAGCAAAACGTAGTAGCTACCGTCACGGTTTAATCTGACATGAAAAACAAGCGAGTCGGTTACAGAACGCTCACTGGGATCGTCTTGTACAGTGTGACAAGTAAACGACCGCTGGAATCACAAACTTTACTCGGGATTAGCCCCGCCCCTTTATGTGAAAAGGGGGAAAAAAATCTGAAATACGTGTCGTAGGTAATTAGTCTTTATTGTTCATGTATACATTACAGCACAGTGAAATTCTTTCTTCGCATACCCCATGATAGGACGCTGGGGTCAGGGCGGAGATGACACAGCGCCCCCTGGAGCAGAGAGGGTTAAGGGCCTTGCTCAAGGGTCCAACAGTGGGAGCTTGAACCCCCGACCTTCTGATCCTATATTAGATCCTATATATGAGCCCGTATATTAAAAGGTCATCAATAATCCACACATACTGCAGTCATGGAATTAAGTTCCAGGAGTCTTGAATGAAGATTTAATAACGGACCATATTTGATTTTTTTTGGAATATTTATTCTTTTTAAGCTAATAACTGTCGGGATTTTTAAATTTATCTTTTTACATACTTACAAAAAATGTATATAAAAAAAAATAAATAATAAAAAACAACAACCGCTATTTGATGCTGCTGCTTTTTGAGACTCAGACTAAAAGTCTGTCTAGAGATGCTTTGGGAAAACTCGCACTGCCCACGGCTCATGGACTGGCTGATAACGTTGTACACGAAGCTGGCCACAAGGTTGCAACCTATCTACACTAGATGTGTACTGTATACACACACACACACACACACACACACACACAGCTCTGAACACCGACAGGAAAGCGCAACAAAACTTCCAATGCTGCGACACGATGAGTTTTTGACACAAGACGTCATCGTCGTACGGTCGTAGCATGGAAAAAAAGTCTCGCGAAAGACACGTGAAGAAAGTAAATATAACTAGAGGAACAACACGACGTGGCATTCTTTAATGAACAGAAATGGCAAACTGCTGCGGTACAAGAGGAGTAAAACACGCTGGGACGTGCCGTTGCAGGAAAAATCGACTTAACAGGAACAGTAACTTCACGCCGGACCACATCGCAGTACGTTTTATTCCTCACATAATACTTCTGTAAGGGTCTGCAGGGTGCTTTTATTCCCCCTGTGCGGGAGTTGCTCGGGAATACCAAGACACTAGGCCGTGTTGTTATTTCCGCATGCGTATGCTAAGTTCATTTTCCGTACACACGGCCCTTAAACAATCATTTAGACAAACGCAGATATGAAGTCTCCAGACGGTGATCTTTTGCAGCGTCGCTCACACCCACTCCGTCCTTGGTGAGGACAGGGGCTTTCATAAAACTCTCCTCCTCGCAGCGGCACATCAATTACCTCACCGCCTAGGACAACATGACCGTGCTTCGGAAAAAGCGCCGAGTGCCTTTTCTAATGATCCCCCTCCCACACACACACACACACACACACACACACGCTCAACAGCCTCTTCAGATGAGCCACCTCATCCCCCTGGCTCGGCTCAAAATCGGTTTAACCCTTACAACGCTTTATTACTTGGCTTCTAACACGGTAGTTGCTACAGAAATGTTGACATGCCAGATCTATTCTTTTTCATCTTATGTTATCTGATATGCCATCAGATTTTTATTTTTTTCTTTAGCATTTTTATCAATAGAAACGTACTTTCCGTCTCTTGAAATTAGTGCACTTTGGAATATATTTCGAAAACATTTTCAATATCCTTAAAAAATTTTTAAATTCAAATAAAAAAAATCTAATAAAATTAAAAAAAAAAAATAGATACTACAAGGATCAGCCATAACATTAAATCTACTGGCAGGTGAAAGTGAATAAATGTGATTACCTCACTACAGCGGCATCTGAAACAGGGTGGGATTTATTAGGCAGGAAGTGAACAGTCAGTTCTTTAAGTTGAGTTAGAAGCAGGAAAAAAAAATATGGGGAAGAGTAAGGATCTGAGCGACCTTGACAAGGGATAAAATTGTGATGGCTAGACGACCGGGGTCAGAGCGTCTCCGAAACGGCAGGGCTTGTGGGGCGATCCCGGAATGCAGTGGTTAGTACGTAGCAAAAGTGGTCCAAGGAAGGGCCACAGTGAGCACACAAGCCTGGGTGGCGTAGAGCGGGTTGCAGACCATTTACCCTTTACTGATGTACGCGAGGAGCAAAGGTTAGCCCATCTGGTCCGGTCTCACAGGAGAGCTACTGTAGCACAAATTGCTGAAAAAAGTTCATGCTGGCTCTGATAGAAAGGTGACAGAAAACACAATTCATCACAAGGGGGCGCTGTGCATGAGCAGACCCATGCTGACCCATATCCATCGCTGAAAGCTCCTACAATGGGCACGTGAGCACCAGAACTGGACCATGGAGCAATGGAAGAAGGTGGCCTGGTCTGATGAATCACGTCTTCTTTGACATCACGTGGACGCTCGGGTGCGCGCGTGTCAACATACTGAACTGAAATACCACGTGAACTGGGAGCACTGGGAACACGTGCCATTATTGTAGGTTTGGGTAAAAGTATCACAGCCTGGATAGCAAATCAACTGTACTGCCACTAGAGGCGATATTTCACAGCGCAACGCTTCAAGACGTCGACACAGCACCAGAAGTATTGGCACACTTCGCAAAAAATCACGTTAACGCCCCAAAACAATGGCGGACATTTTAAGCTTTAACATACGGGTGCACTTTAGATTTATTCGAAATGTATCAATCAGACTCAAAGTTAGTTCCACTCCTACGAGGAATACTTCAGAAGACTCTCTCGCATGTAGAACATTTCAAAGCGCCATCCCTTAAACTTTAGACTGGTTTAAGTAGACATCGAAGAAAATCTGGACCATAAGGTTTCAATACGCAGACTGAAGATGGTCCTTGCAAAACATTTCGTGTCTCGCGACCATTTCGGGGTTCATCTGAGCGTACGCTTGGCGAAAAATCCATCTACGAATCTTTTAATCCTTCTGGAAGAGGCAACCAGGTTATGGATTGAAAATCCTTTTAACTTCAGAATTCAAGAAGCCATCAATTTAGCTTAATCTGAGACGTTTACCATCATTATTATATTGTATTACCAGACCTGCCAACCTTCCCACATTGTGTGTGGGAGCGCCAATACGGGTCATCACTCCAAAATATGCCAGAAGAGCAGTCTTTCTCTCTGCAATAAAACTGGGAGATGAGACATTCGGCATATGAACCTGGAATAACCTGCGCAGATGTTTTGATATTAACTAATTAACTAGCCCCGCCCCCTTCCTCCTCACCTGTGCTCTGGAGTTGGATAACGAAGTGTCAAAGCGAACACTCTGCACGGCTTAGAGGGGTTTAACACCTTCCCATACTCTCCTTACACCTGATATGACAGGATATCGTTTCTGAATTAATAAAATCATTCATCATCATTTTGAGGGGGAAAAAAATAAAAATAAAAAATCAATACCATACAAGCCTAGCGTCAATCAGTCCCTGGATCAACAGCCATAAAAACAGCCCCAAATCATCAGTAATCCACTGCCATAATATTGTAGACATATAAAGGGATTTGATGCTTGCAACCTACTACTTGATAAATGCCAACAACAGTTTCTGGAGAGTTTGACCTTTAGAAGTATTCTTAGCGGAGAGCTTGGTAATAAATCTGATGATAATTATAGACTAACATTAATCAGAGATGTAATACTTTCTCTAATCAACCCTTATGTTGTCCTGGATAAGGAGATCAGATCCCATGAAGACCCAAAGGCCACTCCTGTTTGTTCTCCTGAATATGTAGGTTCAATCATTTTATTTATTTATTTAAAAATGACTAAATTAATTAAAAAATAAAATATTTAATGCCAAAAAAAATGCTTCATCTGCTCGTATAAAAGTACAGGTTATGCCTGCAAGGTCTCAAAAGTGTACTGTGACATCAAAATTCATCACAGTAGCAATATTAATTCGCGTTAGACCACAGTGATGTTGAAATCTGGATTCTGATTGGTCGGAAGGTTGGTTTGAAAATATACACATTTCAAATCGGATGACTGCGACGCACTCCAAAAGAGTTGGGACAGACGACTATTTACCACTGTGTAACACTTTTCTTTTAGTAACACGTAAGCGTTTGGACGCCGAGTGAAGACACCAGCTGGTCAAGTTCGGCAAGCGGAATTTTCCCACATTCATCCGTCACACATTCCTTCGTTCCCTGATTTTGTGCTTCATAAATGTGCCACACATTCCCAAATGGAAACGGGTCAGGACTTTGGGCAGGCCATCCTCGCACCCGCACTCTCTGCTTACGCAACCATTCGCCTGTAATGCGGGTAGAATGTGGTTCGGCGTTGTCCTGCACTGGATGGCAGCGTATGTTGCTCCAAAATGTGTACACATCTTTCTGCATTAATGATGGCCTCACAGATGTGCAAGTTACCCATGCACTGACACGCCGCCATACCATGGCACACAAAACACGATTCCACTGTGCTACTGTCCATCTCAGATGAGACCGAGCCCAGAGAAGTGGGCGGAGCCTCTGGACAGTGTTGCCTTAACTTGCATCTGTGGATGCAGCGGCGAATGGTGTCGACTGACAAAGGTTTAAAGAAAAGGATCAGGATCTCCATTACAGACTCATGATAATTTTAAAGACAGTGACGTCTGAGGGATCGGAGATCACGCGCATTCAGAAGTGGTTTTCGACCTCGCCCTTTACTCACAGAGATTTGACCGAATTCCTTGAATCTTTAAATGATAATGTGCACTGTAGAAGGTGAAATGCCCAAAATCCTACTGTTTTGTCTTTGGGGATTATTCTCTGATGCATCTGTTGCCTCGACCCGTCCTTGCTCTTGAAGGACTGGGCCTTTTTTTGGAGGCTCCTTATATACTCTGATTAGATGATTTATTCACCTGTTCCACATCACCTTCTTATGTCAACTTGTCACATTAGCTATTAGTCCTAAATCGCCCCTGTCCCAACTTTTTTGGAACGCGTTGCTTGCATCGATTTCAAAATAAACGATTGCCGTCGAAGAAACTACGTAGTTGATCGGATAAAACATCAAAACACCTCGGCTTTGTACTCGTCTAAATAAAAGTCAAAGTGCATTCACACATCACTCTCGGTTTTTATTAGCATACTGTCCCAACTTTTCCGGAATTTGGGTTGTACATATTGAGAATAACAGGATGGTGTCATCAAATGTACAATCCAGCGACAGAAAATCCATTTGCACACGACAGACTTACTCACGTAAAATGAAAACAAAAGTATTGGCACCCCATCCGTGTGTGTGTGTGTGTGTGTGTGTGCGCGCTAACTGTCCTCACATCGAGCTCATCGCCAGCTGCCCGAACACGCCTCACGTCTTTGTCATGGATCACAAACGGTGGAATTCCCTCAAGCCAGAGTTCGAACGCTGCAAATCTCAAACACATCTCCGCACCCTGTTTTTATCTCTCTACCTCCTGTTCTCTCCGTCACAGATTCATGCTGCATACTGATGAGCGTGCCGTGTCGTCGTTATCTTTACGTGCCAGTCTTGGGGGAGGGGGAGGGGGGGCGCTATATAAATAAAAGCGGCGCTTTTATTATAAATCGGTCACGTATAAAAACCCCTGCAGGCTGGCTGTTGCTCTTATAACCTTGACGTCTTGAAAAGAAAACCACCCACCACAGTCAGGATCAGACACGGGTTAGCAGAGAACCGTTTGTCTCGCAATCTTTCAGCGTTCATCCTTCATGAGTGCTCTTAAACAAACAAACAAACAGACTCCTAATCATGTATCTGATGGCATCACCAAAAACAAACAAACAACAACAACAACAACAACATCATCATCAACCAACAGACACGATAATACGATTTCTCCAGGACTGTCACCTGGATTTGAGACGCGAGTCATGTGCAAATGTAGTCTATTCTGAGCCAGCGCAGGTCGCGTGGGAGGCAGCGCCAGACTGTGCAGCGGTCCCTCATTACGGACAATATTTTCAGACCAGGGCTGCAATCGCCAACTACTTTCACGATAAATGACTCTGACTTTTAAAGCAACATCAGATGTCTTATGATCTTAGCACACACATTTGACATCTTTGGCTCTCAGGTTAGCGGCTGAAGGATGGAGGCTCTGGCCGAGTGGAGAGACTGAACTAAAACCCGCACACTGATATTCTCTTAGGGAAACGTACCGGAGTCAGAAAATAAAGACCGAAACGGAACGATGTGCTTGGAACGTTTGTGAACCCGAAATATGACCGAAAACCATCATCGGATTTTCACACAGGTCCTAAAAGTAGATAAAGAGACAAAGAGACCCCAATTAAACGAATGAAACTAAAATATTATACTAGGTCATTTATTTATTGAGAATGATCCGATATTACAAATCCTTGCGTGGTAAAAAGTATGTGAACCTCTAGGATTAGCGGTTCATTTGAAGGTGAAGTTAAGAGTCCGGTGTTTTCAAATCAATGGGATGACGATCAGGTGTGAGTGAGGGTCCCGTTTTATTTAAAGAACGGAGGGATCTATCGGAGTCTGATCTTCACAACACGCGTTTGCGGAAGTGTATCATGGCACGGACGAAGGAGATTTCTGAGGACGTCAGAGAGAGAGAGAGAGTTGTTGATACTCATCAGGCTGGGAAAGGGTTACAAAACCATCTCTAACGAGTTTGGACTCCACCGATCCACAGTCAGACCAGACAGATGTGTGTGGAACCTCGTCATGCACAACAGTGGTGTACGTGGCAGGGGTGCAAGGAGAAAGCCACTGCATTCAAAAGGAACATTGTGGTGTGTGACGAAAACGTGGACAAGCCAGAAGGTTATTAGGGGGGGATCTTCACTAAAATATCCCCATGACTCAGTGGTCCACTTCGCCAGGACTTCACGAATATTCCCGGGACATTTCTGTTATCCACGACCTTGAAATCCATTCCCATCCCAAGTCTTTCCACTTATTCCACACTGGGCTCAAAACTCAATTCAAAACCACTTTAGATGTCCAGGAGGACACTAATCAGTGGAAATGATGCATCTAATTATGCAAAAGACAAGGTTGGATTTGCATAACACGATTATTTAAATGACACATGAGCTAGATGTGATTAATTAAGTCTACATTAAGTGTGTAGGAGAGGCTCATTTCACTCTGTTCCACCCACACGATCATCATCAGGGTGCATTAACGTGCGCAATACTCCACCTAAACAGAAATACAGGACAGATAAAGTCCGGAAAAACGCAACGAAGCTGAAATACGTGAGGAATACATGACGTCTGGTCAGCCGACCTACATCTGCATTGGACTAGAGGTCATGACTCGTAATTCCCAAACTCTGACCAGGAACAAAAACCCCCAAAGTAAATGCCACCTCGGATCAGAATTCCTACACGGGAACTCGGGAGGGTCTCGGATCAACACGGCTGCCCACAGCATCAGCAGGAGACCAAAGTAGCAACTCTTACTTGTGTTGCTTTCAACACAATCAATTTGTCAGTACATTTAACACATGCTGTGTGTTAGTACATTTCCACACAAAGACATGTTAAACAAAACACAACACACATCCATCCATCTTCTATACCGAGAAGATACACTTCAGGGTCACGGGGAACCTGGAGCCTATCCCAGGGAGCATCGGACACAAGGCGGGGTACACCCTGGACAGGGTGCCAGTCCATTGCAGGACACGATCACATACACACTCACACACCCATTCATACACTACGGACACTTTACACACGCACATCAGTCTACCATGCATGTGTTTGGACTGGGGGAGGAAACCGGAGTACCCGGAGGAAACCCCCGCAGCACGGGGAGAACATGCAAACTCCACACACACACACACAGGGCCACGGTGGGAATCGAACCCCCGACCCTGGATGGTGTGATTCGAACGTGCTAACCACTAAGCCACCGTGCGCCCCCCTTAGGATTGTTCTAAAATGTCATTTGTTTGTATGCTAAATTCCTACTAAAATGCTCACAAAAGAAACAAACAACTGCATGAAATTCAGGTGTCGTTTATTAAGATATCATTTAAACATTTAACAGACGATAATGCCGGATGTGAAGACGAGAATCCCACTCCCTTCCATCTGAAAAGCTGTAAAAGAGCAAAAAAAACACAAAAAAACGAGAGTATTGGTTAGTTGTTAGCGACAAAATATGAACAAATGCCTTTGGGCTTTAAGTGAAAAACTGCGTTACAGAATCCCAAACTGTGCGATTGTGGAAACGTGACCCCCGCTCTCCTGATGAACAAAAATGGCGCTGCAGACTCACCAGGAAAATCTAGCGGACTTGCGAATATTTATTTTCCCGCCATTAGCACCTCACTGCTAATTTTTTTGCACAACCGAATGAACTCAACCAATGTTACAGATATACTGGAGAGCATTACAACCCACTGTAACAACCATCCCCTCTCTGTCACGTTAAGCTTGTGAAGACGTTTTGGCCTCGACGTTACTGAGCTAGCCAAGTTCCGTTAGCCACTGACTGTCTGCACCTGTTACCCGGCATTAACATTCGCCGAATACATGAAGAAACACGGTTCTAACCCATCCTCCTAATGCTAATTACTACAGCTTGCTTTGTCCAAAACACTCGATAAATATGATTAACGTTAACCCACTCTCTGTATTACACCACGGGGAATAGCTGTAATGCTAGGTCATTTCTTATTACTTTCAAACAGGGAATGGGAACGTCTAACATTACCGAAAGCTGTATGCTAAAGTACCGTTACCAACTTAGCTGAGCGTCTAGATTGGCATCACTCATCCCAACTGTGATTGATGACAACATCCAGCTAGCTAACCCTAAGAATTATAGATAAATATTTCATAGCCAACATAAACACATGACACCATTAGTGGACAATTAGCGTTAACGCTAACTCACCTGTGGGCGTTTGGTTTCCTCGCCTCAGGACTCCAACTCCTCGGTCACGATCAAAAGCTCAACGCAGCGAACGTTCGCTTCGAGGCGAATTCGCGATGACGTCGGCGGCGCGGTCCGCAACGTGATCGGACGATAACTTAACACAAGGTGTCGCTCATTTTTTCCCCCTCGGATAATTCGACACAAGGCGTGTTGAAAACAGTAAGAACACGACGTGTGTAGGATATTAGCACGCCCGTTCTGAGAGCGTGTACACACGAGTATTTACTTCAGATCGATCGACATACAGATATATTCGCTGGTTAAATCACTGACTGTTGAGAGGAGGAGAATATACACCAGTTAGCTGGCGAACTTCCTGATCCAATGATTTTAGCACAGAAGGAAAAAAAAAAACCCTTTAAATGGAGCGACTTATCGCTTGTCCTACACAGGGATGTGGGAAGCCTGGAGCCTATCCCAGGGAACTCGATGCACAAGGCAGGGGACATCCTGGACGGGTGCACACGTTCACACACCACAGGCCATTTCGATACGCAAATCAGCCTACGACACGTGTCTTTGGACTGGAGGAGGAAACCGGAGAACCTGGAAGAAACCCCCGAAGCACGCACACCAGGCGGAGGCGTAATACGAACCCCCGAGGCGGACGTCCTAACCTGTAAACCAGACATATCAATGAAGACGGTCACCATCTTGCTTCCTGGATGTTCCAATCCCCATTAACGGTACCTATAAATGGATAAAAACTAACAAACAAACAAAAAGTAGTACAGAGCTGTTCTTTACTCCACCAAAGGTGTAACTGTCGGCAAATTGCTGTGGTATAAGAAGAATAAACTCTTCAGGGCGTGCGGTTAGTAGACAATACTGTCACTCCAGGGCGGGAAGAGCAAGAACCACCGTGAACCTGAACGTTGATTACTTTCCTAGAACGGCAAAACATCTCGGCCTCCAAGAGGACAGGGGAGGCCAACTCTCTCTCTTTCTCTCTTTCATTCCTTCCTCCACTCACTCACTCATGTCATTGTTTGGAGTTGCAGACATGCAAATAAGTGATGTTTACAACTAAAACAGCACTTTAAAACCAATCACACTGCTCTGCCTGTATTTCTGTTTATTATTATTATTATTATTATTATTATTATTATTATTCAAAGCAGATTTGAACGTATTGCTCATGAGCAGGGAGTCTGGTGTGGAAAGTTTACATATGCACTGGGGATTCAGGTTTTGACGTCACACACACACACACACACACACACACATCCTAAAAGCCTTGCAACAGTGTTACGTACCTTCGTGCCCTTTAAGTGCTGCACACACACACACGCACACACACACACACACACACACACACACACACACACACAACTCTCACTCACAGTGACATCTTCAGTGCACGGAGTCACATCATCATTCCGAGGTGATAAGCGGTGATAAGAGAAACAAACCCCTTTGATCCCAGTGGCGGCGAAAACCGCAACCACGAACGACACGTTAATGTTTCCTAATCCGTATTCCAGTAAGCCCCGCCCACTGCATTCCGATTGGCCGGCATAAACGAGCAAGGAAAACGGCTTAAATACGTAAACGAATGAATTACACGAGTATAGACGCAGAAAATTAAGGCGATATATATATATATATTAAAGTATACAAATAAAAAACAATTCGCTTAAAAAAAAAATAAAATAAGCACAAGTAAGGACTGGACTTTCTTGCGGGCGCTTCCGCTGTTTCTGTTCTGTTGCCATGACGATGTAGAGGAAAGACGTCTAAATTGGCCAATCAGCTGGGCGCAATACGGCACATCACCGCACGGAAGGCGAGGCATTCATTTGCCAATCCGACAGCACAGGGGGCGGGACTTGGGTCGGTTGGAAATACGGGCGGATTAACAAAAAAAAACAACTGCTGAAAAGGAACACGGCTCGCTTCGGGCAGCATATCTCGCTGCTGCCATTGGTCAGTTGAAGTCACGTGACGGCACACAAAACAAATATATTATGACCAGGCGCAGCAAGCTCCTTTACTGAGATCTCGATCTAAGGTTTGGTGCGCAAAAAAAAAAAACATGCACTTAAGTCAATCTTTATACCTTTATTTATGTTTATTTGTTTTAATATGAAAAAAATTAAATAAAATAAACAATATAAATTCTCAATTCTGATTGGTCAGAAGGTGTGGATAAATTCTCTCTAAGAGCACCCCTGAGTGTACCTGTAAATGAGTCTCGGGATGGTTCCAATAGCTCGTCGGTTTTATAGTAACTAATTCTTGAGGAGTTGGACGGCAGACGCTCGACAGAAGCGCGTAATCGTTTATACACGCTGACGTTTCGCATCCATGGAAGGAGTCTCCAGTGTCAGTGCTTCGTAACTGCTCCGAGTTTACACTTGGTGGTGAGAGTACCTCTGCTTCCTTCCATCACACCAGTGTTGATTATTTTCCTATAAAATAGCCTTATTTATTGATTCTGTGGCCAAAAGTTTGTGGACACCTGACCATCACACCTGTTTGTGCTTCTTCCCTCAAACTAAGGCAGAAGCACACAACTGTGTAAAGTACGTCTCCCTAATTTCTCCATCTGGGGATTAATAAAATATCTTTGTGCGCTGTCGCGTCACAACTCCACTTCACTGGAACCAAGAGGCCCAAACATGTTCCAGCAAAACAAAGCTCCATGAAGACTTGGTTTGTTAAGGCTGGACTGGAAGAACTGGAGGGTCCTGCACAGAACCTTGACCCTCGACCCCACCGAACACCTGATCGGACACAGATCCCCACAGCTGCACTCCAAAATCTAGTGGAAAGCCTTCCCAATGGAGAGGGGACGTTATTATGAACAGCAAAAGGGGGGGGGGATTCAATCTGTAATGGGATGTTCACACACATGGTGAGGGGTCCACATACTTTTTTGGCCATGTAGTGTTTTTACAGTCTTGGTCATGAAGGATTATAGAGTAACAATCAATTTTTCCTCTGGCGTTAGAGTTGAATATACATATATGCTTATATATACACACACACATGCTTATATATACATACCCCCCCAAGTTAAATACACAATGCACTCAGGCCATACAGCATTTTTATTTTTAAGCAATAGCGAATGAGAAGAGTGTTCCACTGCAGTGATTAAATGACTCATTTTTTCCATTTCAGCAACACCATAAATATCTCCAGGGGAACGTCAACCCCTTCATTCTTATATCGTGAACAAAACAAGGAAACGTGACACTCGGACGGATCGACGGGTCAGTAAACGACTCGGGTTATTTAAACAGAATAGTTTATTGGTTCAGCAGACTGAAAAAGTGGGCGATTTTAATCCGCAAGTGTTCCGCAACACACAGCCAAATATTCAAACCGATCGCTTTGTACCATACTTTCCTTTCTTTTTCCTCTCTTTCTAAACACTGATACAAACAAATACTGGGCAGGAAATGTTTTACAAATACGTGATTTTTAATCATCAGACCAGTGTTTCATTCTTTCCTTTTTTTTTTTTTTTTTTTTTTTTTTTTTTTTTAATCTTTTTTTTTTTCCTGCAGAGGCACATTTGCACATCCACAATAATATGCACACAAGAACTACACAAATGACAAGGGGTGAAAAAGGGAAAGAGCAAAACGACAAACATAAGGGAAAAAAAAGCCTACAAAAGAAAAGAAAAAAAAAAAAAAAAAACGACCCAAAAAACAAAAACCTCATGTCGCTCGGTACAGAATGTCACAGAAAACACAGGGGACAGATACAGTACTGCTAAAAGTCGCTTTTCCTTTAATACTGGAACAAATTCAGCCGAAGCGACATCTTAAAATCCGGAAAGGTAAGAGCTATACAGTTTTCCCTAAAGTGGAGGGGATTTCAGGGTCAGGGGGCAACAGAACGAAGACTATTTACAGTTTGCGTGTGTGTGTGTGTGTGTGCGCGTGTGTGTTTTTAAGCCAAGGTTTTACACATGGTCGGCACATGTGGGGGAAAAACAACGCGAAACAAACCACGAGTCATGGTGGAGCGACGCGGCGAAAAGCTTACTGCAGAAAAGACGGCGAAACACGGCTGAAGCGGATGCACGGCTCCGAAAAAAGTCCAAACACTCAGAAAAAGAAAAAAAAGAAAAAAAATCCCTCTGATGTGTTTTCCAGGGCTTTTCAAAGCTCGGCCATGATGAACCTCTCTCTGAAGGGAGAACGTACGAACGGCAGCTCCCTCATCTCCGCTCTCGCCTTCCGGCCTTCCGTCGCACCTACAGTATACACCAGCACAACAAGCACTGAGCACTCCACTCAACACTGTTACCGGAAATAACACGGGGCTTCACATGGACTAACACATGGTTAAAAAAAGATAAAAACACATCTCTGAAATCTCTAAAGAAAGGCTTTGTATGTATTCAAATCTAATTTTCAGGTTCTGGTAGGAAATGATCGCAGCAAGAACGCTTTAATGCGACGTGACAATTACGACTCATAAGCCAACGCTGAGATATTCTGCTACGGTAGGATACGAGTCAAGTCTAACGACAATGTTTGACGAGATCACTGAAGCGACTACGGTATGATACCGTGCGATTCGATTCTTAAGGCAAGGATTCGATATTGGATAATACCACATGATTCAATACCCAAGACAGCGATTTGATATTGGACAATACGTGAATCAGCTACGACACCATACCACAGGATTTGATTCTTACGCCAGTGAGTCGATATTTAATGATACCGATGACGGTTATGATATGATTCTTAAGGTAACGATTCAATATTTGAAATTATAACTGAATCAGCTACGATACGGTATGATTTGATTCTGATGGCAACGTGTCGATATTGAACGAAACCAGTGAATCAGCTACGATACGATACCGTATGATTCGATTCTTATGGCAACGTGTCGATATTGAACAATACCACTGAATCAGCTACGATACCGTATGATTCGATTCTTATGGCAACGTGTCGATATTGAACAATACCACTGAATCAGCTACGATACCGTATGATTCGATTCTTGTAACACGTGTCGATATTGAACAATACCACTGAATCAGCTACGATACGATACCGTATGATTCGATTCTTATGGCAACGTGTCGATATTGAACAATACCACTGAATCAGCTACGATACGATACCGTATGATTCGATTCTTATGGCAACGTGTCGATATTGAACAATACCACTGAATCAGCTACGATACGATACCGTATGATTCGATTCTTATGGCAACGTGTCGATATTGAACAATACCACTGAATCAGCTACGATACGATACCATATGATTCGATTCTTATGGCAACGTGTCGATATTGAACAATACCACTGAATCAGCTACGATACGATACCATATGATTCGATTCTTATGGCAACGTGTCGATAATGGACAATACCACTGAATCAACTACGATACGCTAATATGATTCAATTCTTAACGACTAACGATTCAAAGATATCACTGACGGTTACGAAACGATTCTTAAGCCAACGATTCACTGACGATACCCCTGAATCGGCTACGATACGTTTCCACCGTTGAGTTTTAAATCGCCGTGTTGGCCCTCGTCGTCCGATCGCTACAGCGCCCTATGAAAGGCATCGTATCAGCGGTTAGTTTCGTTATTTTAACCCGATGGTTTACTTTAGGTGAGGACTCCTGTGACTGCTCCTCTTCTGCCTCCTCATCACTGTGCTGCGACGTCTCCATCTCCTCCTCAGACTCGTCCTCCTGGCTCACTGCTGCTCGGGGTCTTCCGACCCTGGAGCATGGAGTAAAAACCAAACCAAACCAAACAAACCCAGGAATTAGTAATAATCCATCATGTCTCTCATCTACAGTGTAGAGATTAAATCTCAATTAAAAGTAAAAAGTTGATAGTCATGCGCTTGTTCCACGTCCCTGTCTCTGTAGTTACCATAGAAACCGCTTTGTAAGGACACGGATATTCACTTACACACTTTACAGAACTGAGCCGATGCGCTTTGAATAAATAAAATAATAAAAAGTAAAACGATATACATTTGTACAGGAATAAATAAAAAATAAAAATAAAAAAAAGAAGAAAGAAACGGCGTACCCTGCTTTTTTAGCTGCCGTTTGCGATTTCGGAGGTCGTCCTCTTCTTTTCTGTGGTGTGGACTCGACAGACTCGGTGGTGACCTCGGGCACCTCCGCTCTGAGGAGAATCACATTCCAGAACGTATTCGATTATAACATGTTGCATTATTTTAGTACGATTTTAGATTATTAAGGTGAAAGCTGACCTGGGTTTGCGTCCTCGTCTGCCTTTAGGCTTAACTTCCTCCATGTTTTCACTGCCTCTATCTTCAGGCTCGTCTTCCTCCTCCGCCTCCGGCTCGTCCTCGTCGTCTTCGTCCGGAGGCGGTGCAGCCTTCCTGCGTCCTCTCCTGCCCTTGCTGGCGGCGGTCTCTTCTTTGGCGGAGGCGGATTTGGGAGGTCGTCCCCGGCGAGCCCTCTTGGGCGGGCTGTTCTGCTCGTCCTCGGTCTCCATGGTCGTGTCGACCATGCCGCTGTCCTCCGTCCACTGCTCTTCGGCGTCGTCCGTGCCGGCGTTGGCGGCTTTCTTGCGGCCGCGTTTGGCTTTCGACTCCGGGGCCTTGTCCTCCTGGCCAGACGCGGCGCCTCGCTTGCGCCCCCTGGTGGGCTTGTCTCCTTCAGACGGGCTCTTCATGGAGATGTCCTCGTTCTCGCTGTGGTCCACGTCGGCGGAGTCCATCCTGAGGCGGAAATCGTTAGGGTTTCAGAACGTTTCGAAATCGGATCGTTAAAAGACGTGCACCATCCGTCATCAGGGTACGAGCTTTCAGAGACACTGTATATGCGTAAATACAGGCAATAAAATCAAATCCTGCCCCTATTAAAAATTTAAACATGTAAATAAAGAAACAAAGAGCTTGATATTCAGTTAAATAGTGTCCCCGAGGGTCTTATTAAAACACAGCCTGCTCTCCTGATGATCCCCATCTCGGGATGGTAATGAATCGCGTTGTATCGCGTTCAATTGGTTCGCTGAAGAGGTTCTCCGTCTCCGAGCGGCTCCTGCTTCCGAGCTGAAGTGCTCTGTCGACGCGAGCCGGATGCGGTGGAGCTGTAATCACCACGGCGTTTGTGATGCAAATGTCTTCACGGCCCCATTCAGCTCCGTCTGAATCGCACCCTTTCACCCGTGTCTAGACCTCACGGCTTCTTTTCACTCACACAGGAAAAGCTGGTTGTTTTTTTTTTTTTGGATTTCAGAAAGCCTGTACGGCTCAGAAGAAAAGTTCAGAGGAGGACAAATCGCTAATCCGGGCGCTGGGACAAGCACATTACAGGGGTGGACGGATTGTACATTTATTAGCTACCCCGCCCGGCAATGTGCTGCCCAGTGCCATTAACTAGGCTATAAACCGGCAAATAATGTCGTTTAACTTGATAGCACGAGCCAAATACGTGCGGTGATACTGTACCGTAACGCACTCGACTCCAGGAACGGCCGACTTTACGTAGCGACAGCCCTTTCCCAAGTTCTGCTTATGAAGCATCGTGTTTGTGCCCTTGGCGAGAGAAATATATACGGACCCAAACAGATCGTGTTACGCTTCGTTGAATAGAGTGTTCTCTCTTTTGTGTTTAAGTATGAGGGTCGGGAAATCGGAAAGATCTTCTATTCAAGCCTCGTGTTCCTCCGACGTTGTAGAAACCGGTGTGTGGACGAGCGACAGACATTTAACGTTACGTTTATGATAACTGGTAGACGCCCTTATCCAGAGTGACTTCCGTTTTTATTTCACTCCGACATCTGAGCAGCTGAGGGTTAAAGGCCGTGCTCAAGGGCCCAACAGTGGTGGCATCCTACCAATCAGTATCCCGATGACTTTAACTACTTCATTTGTTCATTTGCCCGCCCACACCCCAGCCGCTCCATTCTAAAAGTCGAACTTTCCAAGCCTTTTATTTATTTATTTATACATATATTTTTAATCTCGATGACCTCGAGCGTCAGCTGATATCGATACACACGCGACGTTTATTTTTCCGTTAAAAAGTGAAACGAAAGAGACGAACACGGCGGCGACACCGATCACACTCCTTCAGATCAAAAGGTGTTTAAACATCGTGAGAAACGTTTCAGTCGAGTGTATTACAACAGAACGTTCTCACACACACACACACACACACACACACACACACACACACACACACACAGGACCATCGTGTCGCAGGTCTACTACCTTCCTTTGCTGCGGCCCGGCGAGCCGGGATTGGAGTTGCTGCTGGCGTTGCTCATGGTCTCCATGCGGGAGAGCTTGGTCTGCAGCTTGCCCGTAGCCGATAACGGTTTGTTCACTGCTCCGAGGACGTTCGCTGATTTAGGCTGGAAATGAGAGGAGGGAAGAAGAAGAAGAAGAAGAAGAAGCAGTGGTTCAGTACAGAAGCTTCCAGTTGTGTACATTCTGAAACTCATATACACTCGCCATCCACTTTATTATGAACGTATGAATCAGGACGTCACGTACCCCGAGCTGAACCCCACCCCTTTAATCTGCACGTGTCTGCAGACCCACTACTCTTTTTTTTTCCTCTACTTGGTATCTTTTGCACTCTTTCTCCTCACTGTATTGTTTTTCTTCTTTCTTTTATTCAATGCATTTCTTCTTGTGGTCATAGTGTTTGTGTTTTTGACTCGATGATATGCACGTGCGCAATATTTTCCCCTTCTCTCGTTTCTTCTTGTTTTCTGAAAAGAAAAAATAACTTCCCCTCTCTCTTCATTTTCTTTCCTTCTCCACCACTACCTCTCTCTTTCTCTCTCTCTCACAGGCTTTCATCATCTATAAAAAAAAAAAAAAGTGATTATTTATTTATTTGTTTCGTGCTTCCAGTTCATTATGGTGGGCTGTTACCGTCCTTTATCAAGTTGCTTTGTGTCAGAAATGTGTGCTTTTTTCTGACATCACTAGGAAAAACTAATCCCCCTTAATCCTGCCAGGTCCTGTTTGGGCCAGGTCTAGTTTTGTTTTGTGTTTTTCTTTAAACGTGCAAGATGTGTGGTGAAAACATCTGTTTTACAATCAGATAAAGATAGAGGACAACAGACTGAGATGTACCTTCCCAGGAGTAAAAAATGACTTCATCTCAGGAGGAAGATAATTTTTTGTGTTGCTGAAATTCTGCAAAGAAAAAAAAAGGGGGGGGAGTTTAGTGAGTTTATAGAACAGCGAGGAAAAGAAAACGTTTTATTACTCTTATACCACGACAATCTGGCAACACTAACGACCCGTCAATACTGTCAACACAAGTTACGCGCTCTCTCTCTCGAAGGTATTAAGACAAAATTGAATGAATGAATTAATTAAATGCAGCTTGTGCTGTTACTGAAAAACCAGAAAGCAACAAAATCCTGAAGACCTTCCAGTGTCGGAAAACTTCCTTACAGTTACGGTACTGGAGACTCCTTCCAATAAATAAATAAATAAATAAATATCCCTTTACAGAGTCAACAATTACTTAAAACAGGGTGGTGTTACTATAGAAACACAACCGGATCTGCAGCTGTACTGTACTCGTTACAGAAACGTCCTCGACGCCTTCTGACCAATCGGAATCGAGCACTGGTAGTGCGTTGGTATATCTGATTTGAAGGTGTTTACTGGGGGAGGGGTTGGGGCTGGTAGTCACACCTTGTCATGTTGAGTAAAGTAGCGCGCGGGCAGTACGGGGTCTTTGGGTGACTCCAGGCTGTACGTGGTGCTCTTGGAGATGACGATGTTCATGGCTACGTCGCACACGGTGTAGAGTTTCTGACAAGGTTAGAAAAAGAAAAAAAAAAAAAAGAAAGAAAAGGAGGTATTACGAGGTAAACGCATCATGACGTGAAGACGTGACGAATTAATGGTTAATCGATGAAGAAAGAAAGAATAAATGAACCCATCTTTAAAAAAGGCGCTCACCTCGTTTATCTTCGGATCATCTGGACACTGGCCATCTTTTGTCTGTTTGATGTTCTCGACCATTTTTCTTATGAACGCATGACTGTTGTTCTCGTTCTTTGCCATTAGGATCTCCAAAATAAACCATAAAGCCCTGAGGATTGGGGGAGGGGCAGAGAGAGGCAGAGAAAAGTCATTTTTCTAGCAATAAAGCCAGAGCACTGGCAAAATCAATCTCGCCGGCTTTTCTTCATTTTAAATTCGTAAGAGCCTGTCTCTCTCTCTCTCTCTCTCACACACACACACACACACAGAGAGAGAGAGAATGTGACTCACTCCTTGATGTCTTTGAGCTGCTCTATGTCTTGTACTTTGACGTAGTCGGGGTCGTGAGCCAGCAGGTGGATTGCGTACGGCACCACATATTCCGGTAGGAGGGAGACCAGCTTTTCTACAAGACACAGACATTCAATCTTATTCTTCTGCTTATTATTATTATTATTATTACAGACATGAATATGGAATCAGTCAGAGTTTTTTGTCTCACACTGGAAGACCGATACACAGAGTCAATTACAAAAAAAGATGCGTGTACTGTCTCCCTCAACTTTGAAGGTGTTCCTTTAGGACAACCTAATTCATCACAATTTATTTAGCATGGCCGAACGAAACGCCAAAACATCTGCCAAGGAATTAATCTGATAGGAAAAAGAAAAAAAAAGACACACCAGTCACAAATCATTCGGCTCAACGATTCAATCCTTTAAACACTACGTCCAAGACGAGTCAAACTCGATATCTATCTGTCCATGTCTATCTATCGATATCTATTTATCTATCTATCGATATCTATTTATCTATCTATCGATATCTATTTATCTATCTATCGATATCTATTTATCTATCTATCGATATCTATTTATCTATCTATCGATATCTATTTATCTATCTATCGATATCTATCTATCGATATCTATTTATCTATCTATCGATATTTATTTGTCTATCTATCGATATCGATCTGTCCATGTCTATCTATCGATATCTATCTATCGATATCGATCTGTCTATCTATCTGTCTATCTATCTATCTATCTATCGATATCTATCGATATCTATCTATCTATCGATCGATATCTATCTATCTATCTATCTATCTATCTATCTATCTATTTATCTATCTATATATCTTTATCTATCTATATATCTATCTATCGATATCTATCTATCTATCGATATCTATTTATCTATCTATCGATATCTATTTATCTATCTATCGATATCTATTTATCTATCTATCGATATCTATCTATCTATCTATCGATATCTATTTATCTATCTATCGATATCTATCTATCGATATCGATCTGTCTATCTATCTGTCTATCTATCTATCTATCTATCTATCTATCTATATCTATCTATCTATCTATATCTATCTATCTATCGATATCTATCTATCTATCGATATCTATCTATCTATCGATATCTATCTATCGATATCTATCTATCTATATCTATCTATCTATCTATCGATATCTATTTATCTATCTATCGATATCTATTTATATCTATCTGTCTATCTATCGATATCTATCTGTCCATCTATCTATAGCTACACATCATTGTCTATCTATCTATCCCGATATATAAGCTTTTCAACGTCATGAGAAACATTTCAGTCGAGTGTCCACAAACTTTTGAGTTTGTGTAGTGTGCATTTAAAAAGAAACGTAATGAAATACAAGTAAATCCTCAGCGTAATGAAGGAAGTACTCTGGGTTAACGTGGTGCTGTTAACGCATGGCGTGGTGTTTGTGCTGCACCGTTGTTTAAAGGCACTGTAGAAATAAAAGAGGAGTCAGGTGTGTGATTTGAACATAATCGCTGAAGCAAGCTGTTTCTAAGCCTATATTCAAAACATACAAATAAACCTCCTTCCAGAGCCCCCGCCCTTCAAACAGGGACGCGGATTAGATTTCGGTTTTGACGGGGAACGTAACAGACGTGTGTTTGTGCTGATCGGACAGGTTCGGAGAGCCCGGGGTGTTGCCGAGCTCTAATGCGATATTTAATGGAAGCTGCTGGAGTCCGAGGGAGAGCGTCATGATGCGTACGTGGCTCTCGGAAAGCTTCCTCACGGATTGTGACTGTTTAATGAAATATCAGGGTTATAGATTACAACGTGCGCTTCAGTGTCGGGGTTCCATGTTTTTCATTTGTTAAAATGTTTTCGTAAAATGAGTCAAGAGGTGAGCTAGTGTAGAAGTGAGACAAGAACTCCCTGATCCACTGTGTGATGGGGAAAGTAAGGGAGTAAACAAGGAAGTAAGTAAATAAGCAATTAAATAAAGTAAGTAAGTAAATATGTAAGTAAATAAGCAAGTAATTATGTAAATAAATAATTAAATAAAGTAAGTAAATAAGTAATCAAATAAAGTATGTAAGTAAATATGTAAGTAAATAAGCAAGTAATTATGTAAATAAATAATTAAACAAAGTAAGTAAATAAGTAATTAAATAAAGTAAATTATTAAGTAAATAAGGTAGTAAATAAATAAGTAATTAAGTAAACAAGCAAGTAAATAAGTAAACAAGTTAGTACCTAAATAAGTAAATAAATAAGTAAATAAATAAATAAGTAATTAAGTAAATAAGCAAGTAAATAAGTACGTAAATAAGTAAATAAATAAATAAGTAAGTAAGTAAATAATTAAGTAAATATGTAAATAAATTAGTAAGTACATAAGGTAGTAAATAAGTAATTAAGTAAATAAATAAGTAAATAAGTAAGTAAATAAATAAATAAGTAAATAATGTAAATAAGTAATTAAACAAGTTAGTAAGTAAATAAGGAAGTAAACAAATAAGTAAATAAATGATTAAGTAAATAAGTAATTAAATAAAGTAAGTAAATAAATAAGTAAATAAAGTAAGTAAGTAAATAAGCAAGTAAGTAATTAAGTAATTAAATAAGTTAGTAAGTAAGTAATTAAATAAGTAAGTAAAAAATGAGTAAGTAAATAAATAAGTAAGTAAAAAAATAAGTGTGTGTGTGTTGTGTACACATGGCCTCACCGCTGACTGCGGCGTGCTGCTTGATGTACTCCCTGCGCAGGTTGATGTTTTTGACCAGGCACTGGCGAGCGTGAGCCCTGCGCTCCTTCACCGGGTCTTTGGCGCACAGAGCGAACACCGCCAGGTACTCCAGCGGCAGCCGCAGCCGACACAGGCCCTTGTGCAGCTTCTGAGCAAAAGCCTGGCGCACCTGGTAACACTCATCCTGAGGACAGAGACGACGCAGTGAAAATGAGGATGCGTGAACAGGCGAGCGGATGCATAATGACGAAATGAATGAGGTCAGCCTGAAGACTTCTCATCGTTAATAACAGACCGAGCTGGCTATTAAAAGGTGACCTGTGACATGAGGCGTGGTGCGGCGGTGTTTGAGACTTACGTTGATGACGAGAGCACAAAGCTGGTACTGCTCCAGGGTGATGATCTCATGGTAACAAGGCTCCTGAGCCAGACGCAGCACCGCGCAGCCCGCCGCCAGGCGCAGACGTGACATGTCCGGCTTCCTGAACACACGCAGGGTTCAAAATCAGCGACTAGACAAAAGGGTCTTCATTTAAAACGCCAGGACGGACACCTCGTTCTGTACTTTATGAATACTGAGAGTACGCGCTCTTTTTGTGAAGAAAAAGTACATACTTTTGAGTGTGTAGCCATAGAGTACTGTATGTACATTATAGAGACGGTATATTATTATTATTAGATCATTTATACGAGATCATTTCATTTACCATTTTATTAGGCGCTTGGTCTCGTCATCTGACCGTACAAGATAAACACGGTACTCTTTTACACAAACATCCAAGCGTTACTCTTTGCTTAGTGCTTAACACTTAAATACAGAAGACGCATCACTGACGTTACACTCGTCCCACAAGGTTCACAGGGTGATTTCAGCAAAGCAAACCCACAGAAAACTCCGCCTCCTCTCTCCCCCCAACTCTACCTCCCTCCCTCCCCCAACTCTACCTCCCTCCCTCTCTCTCTCTCTACCTTCCCCTCTCTCCCTCCATTCCTCTACCTCTCTCCCACCCTTCCTCTCTCTCTACCGCGCCCCCCCTCTCGCTCTCTACTCCCCCCCGCCCCCGAGGAGTTGTGGGTGATATTAGCTGAAAAAGTGTCTACGGATCCACACTTCGGAAATCTACCAGGAACAGTAGACCACCCAGGCAACCTTTGGGATCATCCTTTTGACGTACTGCGATTCGGGTCACGCCGATTCTAATCTTGCATACTGTTTAGGAGGGACCGAAGGCGAACAGGGACGCAGCAATAGAGGATGGAGGCTGTGACTTTTGTTGGACAGAAGGGGGAAATGTTTGGAAATGGATTGAGCATCACTGCTTTACAGTCAGGCTTTGACCTAACGCCATTTCAAATCATTCCACAATTGTACACGCGCGTTTACGGCTACACTGCTAGTGGAAAGAAACGGTCACAACCTCCACCATTTGCTAATATACACCACATCTTTGGGTTCTTAGCCGGTTCTACTGCAGTGCCAGCACGTATGGACACACTCACCCCATCTTGCCCTGTTCAGTCAGATCTCCATCACTGTTCAGTATGGCGGTGAGCATCCTCAGCGTGGAGTTCCCCGACTTGCTCTGGTTATTCTTCACCCCGAGCAGCCACCTCACCATCAGCTTAATGCCCTGAATCTGAAAAGAAGAACGAACGGAAAGAACAGACGCTTTTGATGACACAATAGATATTTATTTAGGAAGAACCCCCCCTAAAAAAAAAAACAGTGACTCATCAATGTCACATACGAGATACGAGACACAAACCCAGTGTCTCAACAAGGAAAATGCTCTAAACAAAAAAAAAAAAAATCAGGAGGATAGCGGCTAGGTGTTTAGCGTTTAATAAGGTAGCCTACCTTCGCCAGTGTTTCAGGGGAAACTTCATCATCTGGAACCCAGAGCTTGGTCGTTTTCTTGCCAGGAATCTTTGACACAGGGATGAAAATAAATAAATAAATAAATATACACCCTCAGATGAAAAACACTCTGGCATTCAAAAGCAGCAGGGTCTGAGTGCCAACATGGCAGAGCGAGGAGATTCAGCACTTATTTCTTACATCAGGGTATTTCCAGGCCTCCGCACGTCCCATTTCGTGCGTTTTAGGAGCATTTTAATGCCGGTTTACGAGATCTGAACGCTCCGGAACAGCGGGATTACACACAATTGCACGGGTTGAAGTCCACCGAGGGCTGTGGCAAGGTGAGACGTGGTGGAAGGAAGTGATCACCTGTGACCTCACGCCGGATTGATCGCAATATCTTTTTGTTTTCGTTTCCTTAACGAGAAAACCGATTTGAAGTGGTCGATTTGAGAAATATTTTGCACGGTTTTTCTGTGACACAGCAGGACCTTAAATAAAAGAAGAATCGAACTTCACGCCAGTGTTCTGCTGACGGTTGGTTAGTAAACCTAGATTTCCACGAGGACCACAAAACCAGGCCGGCGTATTATCAGAATATCACATACATCATGCATCACACTATCATTAGTATACACATCGTGTACACTAATGACTAGAGACGAACGGAACGAAATTTCTCAGCCGATACGGATAACCGATTATTCAGAGCGATGTCGGTATGAAGCTGTACGAATTCTTCTTACTCCATTTATAGCTAATTATCACACGTTTATGTTGATCTCTTTTAGATTTCTTTGTCTGAAGAAAACATTGCAAGCATTACATACAGCTAAGAAACAGCTACAGGATCTCTCTCTATCTATCTATCTATCCATCCATCCATCCATCTATAGGTCTGTCTAACAAAGTTAAATCCATCTCTCTCTCTCTCTCTCGATCTTTCTATCTATATGTCTGTCTGTCTAACTAAAAGTTAAATCAATCTATCTATCCATCTCTCTATCCATCTATCTAAAAGTTAAATCATCTATCTCTCTATCCATCTATCTCTCTCTCTCTCTGTCTGTCTGTCTGTCTGACTAAAAGTTAAATCTATCTCTCTCTATCCATCTCTCTCTCCATCTATCTAAAAGTTAAATCAATCTATCTCCTATCTCTCTATCCATCTTTCTATCTCTCTATCTGTATCTATCTATCTATCTATCTATCTATCTATCTATCTATCTATCTATCTATCTATCTGTATGTCTGTCTAACTAAAAGTTAAATCTATCTATCTCTATCCATCTATCTAAAAGTTAAATCAATCTATCTCTCTATCTCCATCAATCTATCTATCTATCTCTCTATCTTTATCTACCTATCTATCTATCTATCTATCTATCTATCTGTATGTCTGTCTAACTAAAAGTTAAATCTATCTCTCTATCCATCTATCTCTCTATCTATCTAAAAGTTAAATCAATCTATCTCTCCCTCCATCTATCTATCTCTATCTATCCATCTATCAAAGTTAAATCAATCTTTCTCTCTATCCATCTATCTCTCCATCTATCTATCCATCTCTCTACAAAATGTACAGATATGTAAATAATTGAAGCAAGTGGGAAACAAGTGGTGTGCTGCTTCAGCTTTTTTTCTGAAACGCACATGGTAGTGAGATGTGTATTTAATGAGACGCGCGGTTGTACTCACCCGGTCGTTCATCAGCAGATCTTTCACGATGAAGTTGGCCACGAGCGATTTAAGCGGCCCGGCGAACTGCTCGGGCGCCAGCATAGCCAAGTGACCCAGCGTGGTAAGTGGAGTTATCAGCTGCTCCATGTTCTCCGTGTCCAGACTTTTATGCAGAGGCTGTAAATGAACCAGGAGAGGCTTTAATCAGAATAATAAAACTTTATGTTAGTGCCCATCCTATCCCCTCGTACTTTAACGGCTCGTATTAAAGCATGACGGGATTTGACGCTAGGACTCGAGGTCAAGTCCGGAAACGAATGACGGCTTTAGGAAGGTTTCTCACGTATATTACAGCGTTGTGTTTTCTCGTCGAGTCGGTTCCGCCTTCACCGATGACGTGTACGCGAGGAAAGCGTCTTCTCATTGGTCGGAGTGCGCCTGGTTATTCGGGGTGCAGTTAACGTGTACGGGTTAGTGTTCAAGTGTTCTGCGGATAAAGTGAGCGACGTGCTCCTCGGGTGTAATGTCAACGAGTGCAGCAGGGAGTGCAACAGATGAGGAGAACGGCGAGGTGGAAGTTCACAGACGTTCGTGACTGATGACTGCTTTTAAAGACCTCACCTCGAAAATCTGTGCAAAGTGGGTGTCTCTGTTGGAGAACATGGCGTGGATGCAGCGGATGGCGTACTTGGCCTGGCGGGGAGGTCCCTTCTTGGCTTTGTGTTGCAGTACCGGTAAAAGAACCCTAGAGGAAAGCAAACAAAAGAAGAAAAATTATTTTTTAAATTAGCAATAGACATGCTAATTTTTTCCGATATGCATTATTTAATGAGCTTATTATTATTATTATTATAGTGCTCGTAGTTTTCATTCATCTACAAAATCGTAATCGAGCTAAGCAGCACACTCACGATTTGATGTGCGGGAAGCTCTCCTCCAGTCTTCCGCCGGTGTTTTTAAAGATCTGCAGCGCTGCCTCGGCCACCTTCTCGTCGTCCATCTTCAGACAGCCGAGCAGAGACTCGAACGTCTCGGCCGAGTGGAAGGACACGGGGTGAGTAAAGGACAAAACCTGGTGGTGGTGGGGGGGGGAATAACCGGCAATCTCAATCTCACACAAAAACGTTTCCGAAACAAGAGGAGAAATAAGATAAGTGCTTTCCCCACTGAGCCGATCAGACTGCAACCTTTAAGATCCTGAAGCTCGTGCCCAGGAAAGTATACAGACGCTCCCGAAATCATTTAAACGTCACCCTTATGCGATGACAATCGGATACCTTGAGTAGCTCCAGCCCCGCCCTTATGGCCTGCTCGGTGGGGACGCCTTCGTCGTCGTCGTCCGCTGTTCCTTCTATGGACTTGTTCACCTGTTTGATAAGCGCGCTGTGGAAGACAGACAGAGGGAGACGGACAGTCAGACTCGGACAGGAGGAAAAAGCCCAGACGGGGGACGGGATCGGCGTTGGTGCGTTGTACCTGATCGACTCGGTGTCGATATGGACGGGAGCGATCCTCTCCAGTAAGAACTTCACCATCTCTAGGAAAGGGTTGCTGGGTTGTTTGGGGCTGCCCAGTTTTTTTGTGATCTCTTTCTGTAAAACATCAACACGACCGCAAGACTCGGGTTATAACACACACACACGATCCGATCAGGGAGAACGGATTACGGCATGAACTACGAAGGACTTCAGGATCCCAGTCACTTACACAATGTAAGTGACACTATATATATATATATATATATATATATATATATATATATATATATATATATATATATATATATATATATATATATATATAAAAATAAATGATGGTAGAAATGTCCTTTGTGTGCACCTTAAAACAATGCCCTTGATTGACAGGTATGTTGAGTTCAACTAGGGGCCATAACTCATAATCCCAGACCTTTGACCAGAAAATGAAGGAGGGGTTCGGCAAGTGCATTCAAATTCAAATCAGAAACAAACAAACTATCACTTCATACCTGAAAGTGAGTTACACCGTATTTACTCTAGATCGGTTCGATACGGGTCATCGTTTTGAGAACGTAAACACACGACACTCGTCAGTGACGTTAACACGGAGCGGTCCGTCTGTTTTTCCTTTACCTTGGAAAGGAAAGGAAGGTACAGAATTCACAAATGGCGTAATTACGAGCTCCGACTTCCTACGTCCCAGACGAGACGAGACGAACGCGGCTCTATATTGAGCTGTAATCAACGATTAAGATGTGTAATCGACGATATTTAAAAATGTAAAAAAACTGCCCGCGTGCATTATGGGTCATACCGGTGTTATCGACGAGTAGAGGTCCGATCATAAAGTGAAAACAGTTTTCGCTTTCGTCCGTACCAGCCGTCTGACTCAGAAGGCGAGAGAACAAAAGGACCGAAGGAAGGGATCGAGTGATGCGTTTTTGGCGGTTTCCCGGTCAAATCGATTTGGAATTTACCAGGGAGAGAAGGAAAGCCGATCGGAGCACATAACGACGTTAAGATAAACGTCCTCACCACGCAGACTTCGGCCTGTTTACAGGAGCAGGTCGGGCTGACCAGCGTCTCCAGCTGCTTCCTGATCTTCTCATCCTCCTCCAGGACCTGCGCCAGCTTCTTCACAAAGTCCTGCGCCTTCCCCGGGTCAGGCAAGTTTCCTATAAAGATAAATAAATAAACACACACACACACACACACACACACACACACAGATATACACATGTTAAGAATAGAGTGAGACACCAGCGCAGTCGTGCTGTTCCTACTCCATTATAACAGGACGCATGAGGACTAGAACAACGCGAGACTTACTTGTGATGACCATGACCTTTGAGAAGACCGCTTTATTGTAGGAGTCCGACTGAATGGAAGGGGAACAAAAAATAATAAAAAATCCATTTCAATTTAACTGTGAAGCACAACAACGGATTACCACATAGAACCGAGAGAACATACTTTTGGCTGTTTAACCAGATCCAGCAAATCCTTCACGTGGTGTCTCAGCATGTTCTGGCATTTCCACATTTCATTCAGGGCTCTGGGGGGGAACAAAACGTTAAGCCGATATCAACCGTAGTAGTATGTATACGGGTGCGGCATTCATACAAACCTACAGCTGGAACTACGTCTCAGAGAACACCCTCTGACCAATCGGATTAGAGGACTTAACCAGCGCTCATGCTAGAGACTGGACTTACTTGACTGCGTTAGAATCCAGCGTAGCGTACAGGTAATACAGACACTTCATCCGTTCTGCAGTCTCCAGATTATGCGGCACCATGTACTGGGCAAAGATTCTCTCCACAAGCAATCTGGGAATAAGACCAGAGCGGTGAGTGACGAGCGATATAGCACGAGTTACGGAAACGGTACCATCCTCTGAAGCTGAGCAGGGTGTATAAACGTCTACGGGTTCCAGTTCACGTGAACATGATATGAGCAGAGCGTAAGGAAAGATAACGTTCTTCACAACCCATACGGTGGTCGCTTAGCTCCTCCTCCCCTTGGCTAGCGACACCAAACTAGCCTAGTAAGAAAAGTTTTCTACTTTATCGGCCGGGTCGTCGGATAAACAACAAGAACACCCGAGGATTTATGTTTTTATGACAAAGCCGACTAACATGACTGGAAGAACTACGAGTTTCTCTTTGTAGTGTGTTTTCGGTCGGTTCTGAAAGTTCCGTGAAAGTGCAGAGATTATTAATCCGATGACTTTCGGCACGCGGTCATCAGTAACGTCATCGGATTACAAGTTTAAAGTAGTAATTAGTCACCTGTAGTGGGTAAATTCTTTTCGAGTAACCCAACACTGAGTCCGAAACAAAGTCTGACGCATACACGTGCAGTTATTTCGTTTTTACGGACGTCACGTGATGAATACCATCGCTTTCGTCCTTTTGAAATCCCACGATACAAAGTTTAACACTAGATTATTTTGCAGCCAATCTGAATATAGCACCCAAACGTTAATGAAGGAGATCTGGCTAGTTTCGAGTTAGCACCAACCCCGCCTCGTTTTCTTACATAAACACTGGCAGGATGCACTTAATTTCAAAATAAATAAATAAGTGTGTGATGGGCATCTCGACATATTGACCGATTATCGACTGATTTCATCTCGCAGGCAGCAGAGACGTCACTACGATCTACAAACACTGACGTGCACAGATGTGATAGAACTCTGTGAAATGTCTGTAAATATAAACAGGAAATGAAGCCGTCAGTACGATCTCTCTCTCTCTCTATCTATCTCCGAGTTACAGTTTACAGATTATCTCCGTGCCTTCTCCCTGCAGCTACCCCATTCCTCCGGGAGCAGGGAGAGTGTATTCATACCACTCTGCATCATCATCATCATCATCATTATTCCCTCATACAAAGCCCTGACATGGTGCGATAGTGAGAAAGCTAAAAGACCTGATTGCAGGATTCACGAAACAAAAACATCTCCTCCGTGAGAAGCGTCTCTACAGGCACGACCGAGGGCTTCAAAACAAAACCCAACATCTGGCACGGCTTTGATCTCGGCAGAAAAATATGGATCCCATTACAAGGCAAAGCAAATTCTGAATCCGAATCCGAAGTGCGGCCGTATTTTAGACTTTATAAAAACGCTGAGGGAAACTTAAGAGAAAAGATGGTAACGCTGTCTGCAGAGCTCGCCAGAGGAAAGCTGCTGCGAAAGGGGACTTTGACTCTTCGTCTTTCCCCCCTCGCTTTTAAATCGCTTATGAATGCCTTTCACTTTCAAATTAGCAGCAATTGCTTGAATGGTGGGTTCATTGTTAATCTTAACGGAAACAAAACAGTACCCTGACAAGCTCGCTTATATCAAACCAAATCTTATGCCATCTCGCCTCATTCAGTACGTTTACATGGACAACAATAATCCGATACGAACCCGATTAAGACGATACTCCGATTACGAAACGAACATGTAAACACAGATTATTGATGACCTTAATCCGATTAAAGTCATACTCGGAGTAAACACAGATGGAATGAAGACGTGTGGAGTATTTCCTGTTTTAGTCGCATCATCGACGTGCATCACAGACATATACACACCTTAATCACACTGTTAACGTCGTGTGGGACGTGCGTTTTCACCACATAGTGCGACAGGACACGTTCACACACGGCGACGCTCAACCGTTTAAACGGCAAAAAGAGAGCACGGCTGCGTCTCAAACCGTGTACCTCCCTCCTATATAGTAGGCGAGATGCATGTAAATAGTAGGAGAAAGACACGTATCTCGGCTACTATATAGACGGTAAGTACACGGTTTGGGACGCGGCCCACGGCTTCAAGCAGTCGTCTACTTGCACGTACAGCACGACAAATAATTAACCGCACTTGAAGCGTTCGTAAAAATGAAAAATAAAAACACCCAGAACTGTATACGGTCCCATAACGAAGACCAACTGTACGTCGATGCGTGAAATTCTGGAGGGACGTCGGACGGCGTGACGAGGGGACGTAATGACGTGTGGCGTTAATCGATCTATGTTCTATAACACGTAACACAGGAACATGAAAGGAATATTCTAAAAGCGATTTGCTCACCCGACGCTCCACTACTGAATCAGCCCATGCGCTAGAAGGTTCGATAAGCCATGGATACCATGCACGCCTAGATCGAATGCCTTATTTGTAATCAGTCAAAATGATGGATGGCCTTTCGCATTAATGCTTTTAAAATTTGTGTAAATGACGGGATTCTCGGTTAACACGACCCCTGGGAAGTACAAGTATGTATAAGTATGTTTTCGATGTACTGCGTTCCCAACCCCCTCCTCCGAAAATCTCACTTACCGGTCATCGATACTGTTCTGGTAGTAGATGTGCAGCAGTTTGTCTTTAATCCAGGAGATCTGTTTGGACGCTTCCTTCCCCGCCTCCGCCTGCAGGGCGTACTTCTTATAGATCTGTGCGAGGCCCATCATCGCTTCCTTACGCACCCTCCACTGTAACACAGGCATATATATATTGTATACACTCGCGATACATCACTGTTATTACAGTCCGAGGGGGAAAAAAAAAAACAAAAAAAAAAAACTACACATTCATAAGCAGGGACGAGCTCCTGGGGGAGAAATCATGAAGCAGAAGGCATAAATCTTCCCTCTCTAAAGCAAACCAAGCACAGTTAAACGAAGAGAGTTTTGCTCTTATGAGCTAGTTATTAATACATATTTACAAACGAGGTTTTTAATTTTAGCTCGAGGTGGTATTATTTTTTATTATTTAGGAGTGTAACGACGCGGCGTAGAGCCTCTTAAGACGCCGCCCGGAGCGCGGTACATTTCCATCGATGGTTTTCCCCGGGGTCTTTGTTCATCAATCAATGCTGATGAATGAATTTATTTCTTCTGAAGATATCGTGAACCTGTAGTACGTCTGTTCATAGCAATATTGAACAGATTTCGTTTTATACCAGACAAAAAGGCACGCCGTGTTTATGATTAAGAAATGAAAAAGGAGTCTCGTCAGTCATCGCTTTACGTCATTTGATTTTGTGGTGGAAACATGCTGAGAACCGAATCGTGAGTGTTTCATCACACCTCTATGTTATTAGCATAGTAGTAGTAGTATAATTAGTATTACTAGTAGTAGTATTAGTATTAGCAGTAGTAGTATTAGTGGTATGAGTATCATTGTTAGTATTATTAGTAGTATCATTAGTATTATTAGTATTACTAGTAGTAGTATTATTATAAGTATTATTATTATTATTATTATTATTATTATTATTATTATTAGTAGTAGTAGTAGTAGTAGTAGTAGTATCATTATTATTATTATTATTATTATTATAAGTATTAGTATCATTAGTATCATTAGTATTATTAGTAGTATTATTATTATTATAAGTATTAGTATCATTAGTATCATTATTATAAGTATTAGTATCATTAGTATCATTATTATAAGTATTAGTATTATTATTATAAGTATTAGTATCATTAGTATTAGTAGTAGTATTATTAGAGGTAGTATTATTAGTATTGTTAGTAGTAGTAGTAGTATCATTAGTATTAGTATTATTATTAGTATTATTATTATTATTATTATTATAAGTATTAGTATCATTAGTATTATTAGTATTATTATTATTATTATTATTATAAGTATTAGTATCATTAGTATTAGTATTATTATTATTATTATTATTATTATAAGTATTAGTATCATTAGTATTAGTATTATTATTATTATTATTATTATAAGTATTAGTATCATTAGTATTATTATTATAAGTATTAGTATCATTAGTATTATTATTATAAGTATTATTATTATTATTATTATTATTATTATTATAAGTATTAGTATCATTAGTATTATTAGTAGTATTATTAGTATTAGTATCATTAGTAGTATTATTAGTATTAGTATCATTAGTATTATTAGTAGTATTAGTATCATTAGTAGTATTATTAGTATTAGTATCATTAGTAGTATTATTAGTATTAGTATCATTAGTATTATTAGTAGTATTAGTATCATTAGTAGTATTATTAGTATTAGTATCATTAATATTATTATTAGTAGTGGTAGTATCATTAGTATTATTAGTAGTAGTATAATTTGTATTATTGTTAGTAGTAGTATTATTATAAGTAGTATTACTATAAGTAGTAGTAAGATCATTGTTGAAAGAACTGTCTGGTGACCCAGAAAGAAAGAAAAAGAAGAAGACATGAACAAACTGATCATGTGAAGCCACCGTTAAGCGACACAGATCATCAGTATAAACGTACAGATTTTTATTTCCCCCCCCCAAACGCATGTCAATAACAACCCGGAGGTTGAGTGTGAACATTAATTAGCTCTTTCTGTTCAGACGTCATGCCTTTGTGTGTTTTTTAATTGGAGCACACATTTGCAAATTCACCCAGCTTAAACGAAGGGGAAGCGCCACTAGCCAAAACAAAACGTGACCTTCACGTCCTTTCACTTCCGTAAATTAGTTTTGTTTAGTGTTTTTCCCAGGCGAATAACCGAGAGAGGTGAAAAGCGTAGCGTTCCGACTTCTCTGTAGTCAAAGGGGTCAAAAGCGGCACGGCGCCTTGAAGCGTAAACGTTTGCACGTTACCGTAATAAAAGTGAAAGACGTCCACGTTCCTTTCTCCTCGGCCAAGCTGACACGCAATGAGTCAGTGATTTAAACACGACGTAATTGGTCATTCAGCATCAAGTACTTTCTTTGCAGTAATTTCCCCGACGGCCTACAGCAGTGTAAAATCCAACACTTTACAAAGCATTTAAACTGGAGAGTGATTTAAAGTGCACCTATTACGGTTTTTCAAATACTCCCTTTCAGGCAGTGTGTTATATACACAGAGCTGTTTCCGAATGTAAAAAGTCTGCAACGTTTCAAAAATCAAGAGTCCTAAAAAGAAGGAAGCGATTCTGAACCGCTGAATCGAGTTGTTCGTGATTTCAGACTTTACTTCCTGTACTAACCGACGTAGGTTTGTAACAAAAAGCCCCGCCTCTGCTCTTCACCGGCTGCTCGCTCTCGCTGACAGACGGCGCAGAAAATCGTTACGGTGGTGGGCGTTTCCTTTTCCTGAAACACGCTGACGGCGGTAGACCAATCACAACGGACTGAGACATCTGACCAATCAGAGCAGAGTACGCTCTATGAAAGGAGTTTAGGGTGAATCGTTTAGAACGGATCATTTAACGAGTCATTTCTGACACTAGGGGGGAAAATGAATGCTGCAGTTTAAATCATGAGCACGTTAAAGAGTGTTTTTTTGACCTCGGATGAGTGTAAATCTATTGTACGAGAGCTTTAAAACAAAATTAGGCAGGATTCAAAACCATAACAGGTTGCGCTTTAAACCCCTGCTTGTTTATTTTGCTCTCCTCCGACGGTCAGGAACCTCTCATGGGTCCAGGATGGATATTCGATTATATTTGTTTAGATCAGAAATGTACTGTTATGTTCCTTACTGTGGTCTGGTTTTATTTCATACTACTTCCCGGTTAATCTGCTCGACGGAGTTTAGAATCGGCTAAATCGGAATGACGTGAAATCTTTGCAGGGGGTGAAAATAGCCGGTAGTGAAACGGCACGGTTTTGTTAAAAACCGAGCTTTAATGTAAAAGGTCTCCCGCAGCATCGTTTATGCAGGTGTAGAGAACGAGGAGCAATCAGGTCAGCCCCGCTCCCCACAGCAAATGTGATTTGAAAAGGCTGGAGAACGGCTATATCTGAGTTACGGTTCGATATATTTCATTTGGCCTGCTGTGCCTGGAGGCCCGAAGAGGCTGCAGATTAGATTAGGAAGAGAAATGGAGTGGAGCTCGAGAGAAACCGCAGAGCTAATGAGCTCCGGGCAGCCAAACGCACTGATGTCACACGGTAACAGCGGCTCGCCATCTTGGTGTTTTTTTTGATTTTTTTATATCACTGATGGTGGAGGTGGGAAGAAAAAAAAAAACGAAAAAAAAAACCCAGCAGCAGCAGAAAACAAACAAACAAACAAACAAATAAATAAAAATAAGAACTCACCCGCTTGTCGAGCGTCCTCTCTCTCACAAAGTTCAGCAAGTGATCGTTGACCAGCGAGAGGTCTTTTTTCGACGCGGTCACGATGGACACGATGACGTCGTGCCGAATGGCTTCCTCCGGGTCGTGAGATCTCACTTTAAGATACTCTGAAAAGCGCAAAAAGGGACACACTTTAATTGTAATTAATCGTGGCGTGTACTAATACGCTGTCATGGCGATACGCGGCTAAAAGAGGAGAAAAAAAAAAAAAAAAAAGGGCTCAAACGTGTTACTTGGCGAAATGAATAGACATTGGACTATAAGTACGATAAGCGCTGCCGGCTCTTAACCCTCTCTGCTCCGGGGGGCGCTGTATCTCATCTGACCCTGCGCTCTGACCCCAACTTCCTGAATTTCACTGTGCTGTAATGTATACATGATCAATAAACACTCATTATCATTAATATCCATTGTTTTTTTTTAAACTGCCGTGAAATCGGAGCGAATTTGGTTTGGAAGCGAAGAGCAGCACTAATCGAACGTGCTCTCGGGGAGTCTCATCTCGCACCTGTGAGATCTTTAGCCAAATCCGGATGATTCATCAGACAGTGGCTGGCGAACTTCACACACTCCAGTCGAATAGGAACGTGGATATCGTTGAACCTGAGAAAGCAGAAGTCGTCGATGAAAACCAAACCGTTCTCACAAAAGACGCACACTGCCGCTCAAAAGTGTAGACACCCTCATTATTTATTAATTTATTATCGTTCCACATTGTAGAATAATAATAGTAATAATAATGTCATCGAAACTCTGGAGGAACACAAAAGGAACTATGGGATTAAAAAAAAAAATAAATAATAATAATATATATATATATATATATATATTATTTTTGCATCTTCAAAGTAGACACCATTTTTGCCTAGAATTTCCAGAAATGTATTCTTGGCGGCGGATTTCTTGAGGAATTTCCCTCGAGATGCTCTTTAAACAGCATTAAAAGGAGTTCACACCGACGCCGGAGTCTTATCGGCTGCTTTTCGGCGGCCTTTTCAATAAAGGTTTTTTAGTGAATGAAATGGTAGTTTTCTAACGAAGAGACGAACACGTCGGCGCGATTATGTTTCAGTCTACGACACCGATTTCGCACGTATAATCACACACCTTCAGATCAAAAGGTCCTAAATATCGCGAGAAAAACATTGCAGCCGGGTGTCCACAAACCTTTGACCGACCGTATAAAACTTTAATTAGTTGGGAATTAGAGAATACTACTCGTACTACAACTAATAATAATAATAATAATAATAATAACGATGACGTAGGAGGAACGAGGAAGCTCTACCTCCCGAGATAGCACTGCCACAGAGGCTTGTTCTGGGACGCCAGCTCCGAGTCCTTAGCGCCGAACATCTTGGCCAAAAGCTTGACAACTTGAAGCCGTTCATCGTTATCGTTACTCTGCACACACACACACACACACACACACACACACACAGATTATTTCTTTCAGAATAAAGCCAAAGCTGCAGGAAGCAAAGCACAAGTCAATTAATTCTGTTGTGATGAATGAACCCATTTAGTCTATTCGGCTTTTTCCCTTATTGCATCCTGCATGAAAACAAAACATCAATGAAAGTCTATACAAAGGCAATAAGGCATGCATGTATTCATGGAACACGATTTATCATTAAAAATTGCCTCTCGTTGAAGCTCGGGATATATAAATGGAAAGGAAAAAAAGGAGGGGGGAGGGGGGGGGTGAGATGAAAAACCTGACCTAGCAGAGCAGTGAATACGGCCGACATAATGTGTGTACCAATACCACACACAGATTTATCAGTGTGAAACAGGCAGCCCGAGGGAAGCTCTGCATAACCTCGCGTCCGCTTATAAACCTGCCGATGAGAACAGAGCGGTCTTGAGCCGGTTTCACTCTTCACGCCGTTTGGGATAACCGTACTAAAAGCGTGGACTAATTCCGTGCGTGTTCTCCGTGTGTGATTTCATAAAGAAGAAGATCCGCTCACGATAAGGAAGGAACACCACACCGCAGACGATGTTCCCGTGTGAAAATAACGTGCACCCGGGCGGACGTGAAGAACGTGTAATACCCCTAACCCCTAATACCCCATCAGGTACGACAGAGCTCATACGACGTGGAGAGAACCCTCGTTTTGCAGCTCTGCAAGGCACAATGAGCCGGTTATTAAAAGTATACACACCCCCGTTAAAACGGCAGGCTTTTGCGATGAACTTAAAAACACTTTTTATTTTTTTTTATTTTTTATAAATAACCTGGTTGCATAAGTGTACACACCCCTAAACTAATAGTTACTTGAAGCACCTTTAGATTTTCATCACAGCATTCAATCATTTTGGGTGAGAGCCTCTTCGTTGTAAAAGCGTTCTAACTTGTCTGGGAATCTCCTGTACAGCGCCCTCTTCAGGTCACCCCACAGATTTCTGATTGGATTTAGGTCTGGACTCTCAAACCTTGAAACTGTTTCAGTGAAGCCATTCCTCTGTTGATCCGGAGGTTTGCTTCGGGTCGCCGTCATGCTGAAAGGTGAAATTCCTCTTCATCTTAAAGGAGTTTTAGAAGAAGATTTAAGGTTTCGTGCTAAAATTGGTCTGGTATTTGGAGCTGTTCATTATTCCCACCACCCTCATTAAAGCCCCAGTTCCAGCTGGAGAAGAAACAGCTCCAAAGTACGATGCTGCCACCACCATGCTTTGCCATGGGGATGGTGTTCGTTTTTTGTTGTTGTGCCAAATATATCATTTGGGTACTATGGCCAAAAACTTTGGTTTAATCAGACCGGAACATTTTGGAATGGATTTTATTTATTTTTTGGATGAAAAAGCCTTCCGTCTTGCCACCCTACACCATATCCCAGAGACATGAAGAATTCTAGAGACTGCGGTCACATGTAGAGAGCAACCGGTACTGCCCAGAAATCGCTGCAATCCTTTCAGTATCGCGGTAGGCCTCTTGGCAGCGTCCCTGACCAGTTTTCTCCTGATCTTCTCGTCAATTTCTGAGGGACGTCCTGATCTTAGTAGCGTCACAGTCGTACCATATTCTCTCGGTCGTAGGTCATTTTTTTGTCTAGGGTTCTGTCTGTCTCTAGTTCTAGTGTTCTCTGTCTAGGGTTCTGTCTGCCCCAAGTTCCACAAAAACCTGCCATCTGAGCAGCGGTGTGTAGACTTGGACGCTACGCCGTCGTCCTATTAGCGGCTTTTGGACGGGCGTTTTTTATCGTCGTACCTTGAGTTTGAACTCCAGCTGAGGCAGAACGGACAGGAGAAGATGACTGTCGATGTTGTAGAGCTCCAGGATTAAATCGAACACGTGCTCGGACAAGTCGCTCACTGACGTCTTCCCCAGCATCAGCACCTGGTTAAAAAACTGAGGGGGGGGGGGGGAAATAATAAAATAAATACAACATAGACAGTTCAAAACACCCCCAACCGTCACGGTCAGGAAACAACAGCTGCGGTGTGTTCCGTATACGCCTATAACGGGAGATCCGGAGCTGAACACTACTGGCACTATTTTAACAAAACCAATATACAAATAATATATTAATACTCAAAAGACATTTAGACTTATCCCAAGAAACTTCTAGAAAGAACCAAAATTATCTACCAAAAGAACTGAAATGAGAAAAACGGATAGAAATACACTACCGCTCAAAAGTTTAGACACCCTCATTCTTTATTTACATTTCCCCCCCCACATTTTATAATAATAATAATCATAACTCTGAAATAACACGAATGGAGCTTTGGGAGTTTAATGTCGCGATAGAAATAAATAAATAAATGAATGAATATAATTGAGTATTTTAGCATCTTCAAAAGGTAGACGCCCCTTTCGCCTAGAACTTCCAGAAATGTATTCTTGGCGTTTTCTCCCCTGATTTCTTGAGGAATTTCCCCCGAGATGCTTTTTAAACTGTATTAAAAAGGGAGTTCCCACCGACGCCGGACTCTTATCGGCTGCTTTTCGGGAATATTTCACCCCGAGTCGCCTTTTTAAAAAATAATATTTATTTGTAAATAAAATGTTCGTTTTCTAGTGAAAGAAACGACACTGATTTCACTCATTTAATCACACACCTTCCAAGATCAAAAGCATTTGAACATCTCGAGAAACATTCCCGTCGGGTGTCCACAAACTTTTGACCCGTGGCGTGTATTTAACAAATCAACATCTTAATCCTTATCTCATGACGAATATCAAATAAACGTACAACCCTTTTTTGCAGTGAATGATTTGAAATTATGTAATAATAAGGTATAAATGTTAAATAAACCTAATATAACCCAGAACATTTCCTCACTAAAACCAGCGCGAGACAGGAAGTAACCCGAACCCAGGAAGTCTATAATGTGGTTTGTACGTTCACTTCTTTTCAAAAAGCCTTAAACGTGACGCTCGAGCCACAGCAGACATACAGAAGCTGAGGAGTTAAAGGTGACGTCTACTTTCCACGTATGGTGGCGTCGAGGTTTTCGGAAATTTACGCGGATCAGGTACGATGAGGTGAAGCGGCAAATCCGAACGATAGGCTTGAATGATTCCTGTGGTACGCCATCGGTGCGGGTACTTAACTCGTTAACGGGCCCTCAGCACGGGTTCGCGTAAAGATTCCTCTACACGAGTGGTCGCTTGAGGTTACGGTCAAACCGCAGGAGCTCGTTAAGAATTCAAAACACGAACACGGAACGATGCAACAGAAAGCCTGCAGCAGTATATATCTAAAAAAATACAAATAAAAAGCCACTCACGTTGGTTATGTACGGCTCGATGGCCTGCGCGGTTCTCTTCAGCAGCGCTTTGGCCAGGTCGTACGCCTGCTTGTTCAGATTCTGCAATTAAAATCATTTCAGAAACGTTCTTAGTATACGATTAGATCATGATTATTTTCAGCAGTACGGACGCCACGATTTGACGGTGAATTTCATTACAGCGAACTAAATTAGACAACAGAAGGTCAGACACTAGAACAGACAGAACCGTAGATAAGGAGGTAAACAGGACAGGAGCGATGCTCAAGAGAAGGATCAAATAAAAAATATATATATATAAAAAAAAAAGAATGAACTGGAAATAAATAGAAGGGTAAATGTAGAAGGAGAGAACAGAGGCAGAGATAAATAAAGAACAAAAAGACAACATATTGCTGGAACATGAAACAGACAGGACACTGGACAGGCAGAACAATGGAAGGTGAGACAGAGAGAAGGCTAGAACGTGCGACAGGCAACGAGACTGACCGACTGCTAGAGTGTTGGACAGACAGGACGCTAGAACTTGAGCATGACAGAATGCCAGACAGAGAACACCAGATAAATGACATCGACAGGACACTAGAACCTGAGACTGATGGAACCCTAAACAGATAGAACCCAAACATCTTAGACTGACGGAACACTAGACAGACAGAATTCTAGAGTGAAGAACACTGGATAATGAGACTGACGGAAAACCAGACAGAGAGAACAAAAGAACTAGAGGCAGACAGAGAAAACTAGAAGTTGAAGCAGACAGAACCCCTAGACAGAGAACACTAGAACCCCTAGACAGAGAACCCTAGAACTAGAGGCAGACAGAGAACACTAGAACTTGAAGCAGACAGAACCCTAGACAGAGAACACTAGAACTAGTGGCAGACAGAACCCCTAGACAGAGAACACTAGAACTAGAGGCAGACAGAGAACACTAGAACTTGAGCGTGACAGAATGCCAGACAGAGAACACCAGATAATGACACCGACAGGACACTTGAACTTGAGACTGACGGAACACTAGACAGACAGAATTCTAAAGTGGAGAACACTAGATAATGAGACTGACGGAACACCAGACAGAGAGAACACTAGAACTTGAAGCAGACAAAACCCCTAGACAGAGAGAACACTAGAACTAGAGGCAGACAGAACCCTAGACAGAGAGAACACTAGAACTAGAGGCAGACAGAACCCTAGACAGAGAGAACACTAGAACTAGAGGCAGACAGAACCCTAGACAGAGAGAACACTAGAACTAGAGGCAAACAGAACCCTAGACAGAGAGAACACTAGAACTAGAGGCAGACAGAACCCTAGACAGAGAGAACACTAGAACTAGAGGCAAACAGAACCCTAGACAGAGAGAACACTAGAACTAGAGGCAGACAGAACCCTAGACAGAGAGAACACTAGAACTAGAGGCAGACAGAACCCTAGACAGAGAGAACACTAGAACTAGAGGCAGACAGAACCCTAGACAGAGAGAACTCTAGAACTAGAGGCAGACAGAACCCTAGACAGCCAGAAGGTTAGAACTGTAAATAGACAGAACCCTAGACAGGGAGAACCCGAGACAGACAGTACAGTGACAGAAGAACAAACAAAGCGTCAGAGTACAGAGACAGAATGATAAAATGAGAGATGAACGGAAGAAATGAAATACAGAGAACCCACCACACACACACACACGAGGCCATGGATCAGCGGGAGCTTTAATGAACCCGAGCCTTTCGGCTGACTCGATACACACTCGGTTATATTAGTGATTAACACACACGCAGTGATTAATCCGGGGATTAATCATTCCTCCGTGATCGGAGCTCGGTACCTTGTGTGCTGGAACCAAGTTGACCAGGACGGTGTCCAGGAGCTCCTGAGAAACAGAATCTCCCTCACACACGATCGAGCTCATCAGGTCTACCATGTGCATGTGCACCTTCTGATTGTGTCCATTACTGCAGACACACACACACACACACACACACACTTCAGCAACACCGAGACCTCTTCCAGTTCACGCAGAGAATTTTCTCGTTATCTCTTACTAGGAAAAGAAGCAAGCAAAGATGAGTCACGATGCACTTATGCCTGTCTGGCACTTAGCAAATCATTATATCTGGAACACAGCGATAATCCGCACACAATATTCTGTTTCTGCAGGTGTGTGTGTGTGTGTGTGTGAGAGGCATCTCCAGTGTCTTTTTTATTCATCAACACATGAGCTCATCACTGCGCCACTGCGCTTTCCCTCAGCGAGGACGTTTCCAGCTGAGATGACTTAACCGTTAATACACACACCCAATAAGGAAGTCCCACCTGGGAGACACACACGCGCGCGCTCACACACACACACACCCAACCGTCATCCTGAAGTATAATATTGGTGGACAGGAAGCTGGCAGCTCATTACAACTAGCCAGTGCTTTCCATTTACATCAGTGCGTGGGAAATTACGCAGACCTGCCCTTCTGAATTACGAGCACCGGGAGAGAGTGCGCGTGTGTGTGTGTGTGTGTGTGTGTGTGTGTGTTAGTTAAAGATTTGAAAGCAGATACTCACTTGATCACTTGGAAGAGCGTTCTGTATAGTTGAGTAAATATTTCATTGCTGTCCTCCAATTCGAAGCAGATGTTGTAGGATTTCACCCAAGCGATATTCTGCCAGGAGGGAAAAAAAAAGAGAGAAATAAATAAATAAATAAATAAAAAAAAGAGAGCGTCGCACATCGGAGAGTAAATTACTGACTAAAAACACACAAAGGGAAAAAATCATGCCACGTACCTCCAGTAAGTAAAAATATCGATTGAACTGGGCGCTTTTAGTGTCCTCCAATCCTTTCAGCTGTCGGGTTATGAACATAAATATATCCTGGGAGAGGAGGAGGAGGAGGAGGAGGAGAACAAGAGGAGAACAGAAGCATGAGATTGACATTGTAAACCTTCCAGAAGGAGAAAAACGTCAAACGGTTTCATTTCAACAAGTACGACTCGACACCGACGGCGGTGAAGCGAACAGCAGCTCCGGAAACACAACGACTGACGTGCGTAATAGGTTTCATGGTTACGCAACAACGATAATATTGTTTAAAAAGTGCTATTTAATAGATTCCGAACGACACCAGCCCTGCGACGCTGCGCTCAACGGTGGCCGAGAAAGACGCGGCGGACGTCGGGGCAGTTTAGCCGACTTTGGAGCTCTATTTCAAGTTTAAATGACACTGCTACTGAGCTCATTGTGTTTTGATCGATCCCCCAGGAATTATGGGGGAATTTATCCGTTTTTTATTTAGAACATATTTTTAAAACATGGTGAACCTATAGTGCATTTTTGTTTACAATATTAAACCTCTATTCATAGCGTTAAAAAAACAACATGTTTTAAAGAGTGTACAGTTTACACAATGCTCAAATATTGTTCAATAGTAAATGCTGATACATCACCCTCCCGATTGAGATCAATTCTGAAGTGTGTTTGAAAATGGTTAAACCCAACCCTAAAAGTCTATACAACCGTAATACAGGTAAGCCGAGTGCCGAAAACTAGTAAAAACGCTACGGGATGCCGTCACCTTGCATTGAATTAGGTCTCATCTGACTGACGTGAGCATTTGATAATATTCACACACTGTATCAGATCATATAGAAAATATCAGTAATGCTGAAAGTTGTAGTTAGTGACCATGAGCAAATTATTAAAAAACATTCTTAAAAAAAATAATGGTTTAAAACGTAAAAAAATATTAAATGTTACAATGTGTATATAAAGAAAAAACTTAACCTTCAGGTCTAAAATTTGATCTTGATGATGAAAACTACAGAGCATATTTAAAACAATAAATTTACATTCTTTCGAGCACAGTTTAGAACTGTTGCATAACGTAGATGATTTAGGAGACAACTGATGTGTCCATCAAACAGTGACGAGAGGTAGTAACACAGGAAGTAGTGGTAATAGTAGTAGTAGCAGTAATAGTAGTAGTAGGAGGAGTAGTAGTAATGGTAGTAGTAATAGGAGCAGTAATAGTAGTAGGAGTAGTGGTAATAGTAGTGCTAGTAGTAGTAGTAATAGGAGTAGTAACAGTAGTAGTAATAGTAGTAGTAGTGATAGTATTAATAGTAGTAGTAGTAGTAGTAATAGTAGTTATGATAGTAGTAGTAGTAATAGTAGTAATAAGAGTAGTAGTAATAGAAGTAATAGTAGTAGTAGTAGTAGGAGTAGTAACAGTAGTAGTGATAGTAGTAGTAGTAGTAGTAATAATAGTAGTAGTAGTAATAGTAGTTATAATAGTAGTAGTAGTAATAGTAGCAGTAGTAGTAGTAATAATAGTAGTAGTGGTGGAAGTAGTAATAGTAGTGGTAATAATAGTAGTAGTAGTAGTAGTGATAGTAGTAGTAGTAGTAATAGTAGTTATAATAGTAGTAATAGTAATAGTAGTAATAATAGTAGCAGTAGTAGTAGTAGTAATTATAGTAGTAGTAGTAATAGTAGCAGTAGTAATAGTAGTAGTGGTAGTAGTAATAATAGTGATAGTATTAATAGTAGTAGTAGAAATATTAGTAATAATAGTAGTAGTAGTAGTGATAGTAGTGATAATAGTAGTAATAGTAGTAGTAGAAGTAGTATTAATAGTAGTGATATAAGTAGTAATAATAGTAATAGTAGTAGTAGTGATAGTAGTGATAATAGTAGTAGTAATAGTAGTAGTAGAAGTAGTATTAATAGTAGTGATAGAAGTAGTAATAATAGCAGTGATAGTAGTAATAGTAGTGATAGAAGTAGTAGTAATAGTAGTAATAGTAGTAATAGTAGTGATAGTAGTAGTAATAGTATTAGTAGTGATAGTAGTAATAGAAGTAGTAATAATAATAGTAGATAAAAGCACACTTAAATGGATGTTAAAATGAACCTGGTATATACAAACCCACTCCCTAAACACTCTTTCCAGAAGAGCCGCTTCATTTTCTCAGTCCACACTGAATCCACAATATTAAAGGAAGCAGCCGAGTGATGAGTGAACATACGGTGCTTCCAACAAGGTCAGAAAAACACTTTGGAGAAAGTCTCTCACTATCTCTCTCTCTCTCTCGCTCTCTCTCAGCACGCTGCACATCTCGACAGGAGTGATATATATGAAGGGATGGAGCTTGCCAAGAGACAACTGGCAAATTTTCACCAGCGAGGTGAAAAATTTGCTGAATTTCCTTTACCTAGCTTATATAATATATGTACAATTTTTACTCTATCAGATTAAACCAGAGAAGAAGTCAAAGCTGAAGGAAAGAGTGTTTTGGATACACAAGGTCTCATTTTAACATCCTCGTCGGCATAATCTGATTTGACAAGATTTAACAAAGAGTGTACTTTTATTTACTACTACTACTTCCTGTTTACTACCTCTCCTCACTGTCTGATGGACACATAGCTAATGCTGCATTATACTTAACGCTGAAGTTGGACAGAAGTCTCAAAAAAACCCTTCAAATACCTCTATGAAGATAAACTCCTCTGATTGTATACCTTCTCCCCTTTCTGCAGGAAGGGTCTCTCTCTCAAACTATTTTTATTTACACTTGTATTTCTACTTATGTTTCTAATCAGCCATGTTGACATGACATCACACGCAGACCTCTGGATCTTCCAGAGTAGGAGCTCTGGTTTTGTTTTGTTTTTCCCGAAGCCGAGGCTGTAAATTCTGTGTTTGAGCTTTAGTCGGATGCAACATAAAACACGTGTTCCAGGCTTTAAGAGGTTTATTTCCAGATGTCCTCCGAGGCATAAGGCTTAAAGATCCATTAGAGAGGTAACTGCTACTCTTTCATGACACAAAGCGCTCGTGTCTTGTACCTTCAGCTTATCCGGGGACGTGTAAGGAGCCTCCGGAGCGTAGATTCGGAAGATGTCGGCCAGGCAGCAGGCCACCAGGAGCCTGACGTCTTTGTCCGGGTGCTTCAGGAAGAAGTCTGAGGCCAGGTGCAGAGCAAGGTTCAGGTATAACTCTTTCTCCTCCTCTGAATCTTGGTCCATGTCCATGAAGGTCTTTACCACCATCTATAAAGAAAAAATCATTTATTTATTTAATCAGCAGCGAATCCGTTTACATTATCTAGTGATGTACGGAATCATCAGGACCAGAATGACCCTCGACCCTCAGTGTTTACCTTCAGCCTCCTGACCATCTCTTCCTTGGAGATTTTATCAGAGATCTCCTTCACCCCCGGTGGGTAGGTGATCTTGCCATCTGTGGCTCGATTCTTGGAGTGAGCCATGCTCTCCGAGTAGTGCACGCTGAGGGGAAAAAAATACATTCGCATTAAGTTACAACCTGATACATAACCTAGACCCATTAAGCGAGCTCTAAAGCAGCTAGATGTCGAGCGATTGATCGGTAACAGATTGCTGGAACTGTCGGTTATGGGTAAAAATCAACACCGGTAGTTTTTCCCGTTTGTGTCCATTGCACGAGTGGCTGAGAAGGGTTCGTTGTCATTATACGGTACGAGAGCAGCCTCTAGAGGCGAAATAAAAACCCTCACTGACTAATTTCGTTGTGTTATTTGAAGTGTTTTTTGATTCATTTCGGATGTCTCTGTTTTTATTTATTTGGAGTGCTACTGTTTGGTTCAATTTGGATGTTTATCTTTTGTTTACTTTAATATTTATTAAAATAACAGTTAACGTATATGAATATTTATGTTTCTTTCATAAAAAAAATACAGAACACTCATGGTACTTTCAGTACTGTATTTTCATAATAAAGTTCAGCAATATTTTACTTTTGAGTGTTACATTTTCGTTCAGTATCAGTTTTTTAAAAAGCAAAATTTTTAGTTATCGTTATAATCCACTATCCGTTGTAAATCCACTATCAGCTTTCTGGGGCACTTCGAGCCCGAACGAAACAAACGAGTAGTTGTTTTTAAGCTGCGTCCACGTTAATTGGATAAACCAAGGAAGAGCGCCAAATCGCCATTACTGCTGTGACGATCCCTCCCCTGAAAATAGTTTTGTTCGACTCCTGCATAGCCGAATTTCGCAGCTTTTAAGTCTGTCGTTCTAACTGTTAAAAACGTTTTCTAACTGTGACAGTTCTCCCCTACAATCGGGTGTCTCTGTTATGTGCACGTGTCTCGTAACGGAGGTTAGGACAGATACAAGTGCGGATAAGAGTTTTACTACAGAAGACATAGGTAGACAAATCCAATGCATGAAACACGGGTGTTTCCAGAACAGGCAAAGGGTCAGAACGGCTTGGTAGAGGGAATACACTCAGTACTCCGTGAAGTACGTAGACATACGAGGGGTTTAAATACCAAATGAAATCAGGGCGATAACAAGAACAGCCGAATACAATAATGACACGTAGGGAAAACAACCAATGACAATACAGGGGCGGAGACAGGACAGAAATCATAACAGATGCACGTGTAGAAAGTATACAAAGGCAAGGTCACGGAAAAACCCAGAAGCGCGAGTACACTCGCGCGGTGAACTTCGCTACGGGTTTCAGAGAGGAAAATGTAACAGCACGCCACAGACTGTCCCGGGCGCCGCACATCCGTGTTCCCTGAACATGACGTTATCAATTAACGTTAAGTAAAATCGATTTTTGATTCGTGAATCGATTCAGAATCGCTCACATCCGCATTGCGATGCATCCAAGAATCAAACACCCCCCCCCCCCAAGTCGGTGATGCGACACTGCACAGCATCAGCTTAGTTGCAAACGTTAACCCCCTCATACCGCAGCAACTTGCCGATGATTACAATGTTCAATTTATTAATAAACGAAATGATAAATTCAAAATGTTATAAAAACGTTTTATAGCATACCATGGTTCAACGCTCGAATCTGATTGGTCAGATCAGATAGTTCCGACTGTAACGTGCAACACTATAGTTGTCTATGGATCTGGACAAGTGAAAAACTCCTGTGTGGACCAGAAAACCCGTTCCCGTAGCCGCTTTAGACAAGCAGACTCAGTATTCTGCAGATACACTGCTCGCCAGCATTTTTATTTCCCAACTAGGGAAAGGGGGAAAAAAACCCCACCCCAGCTCAGTTCTGTATAATACGCTGCACATCAACGCTGTAACTACAGCACACGCTACTCGTTCCAAATCCTGCCGCACTACACACAATGGCGCCTTCATAGAACGATATTATCCAAGTGTGCTTATTAATTAGCACGCATGGACGACGTGGGTGATTTTTTTTTATAATTATTATTATTTTTTTTTTAAATCGGGAGAACGCACGTCCGTCAAACCAGATCAAACGCTTTTGTTAAGCAGATGATGAAATGAAAAAGAACTGGGTCTGATATTACTGTGTACTCGGAAAAGGACGTACGGATTTCTTCACGTCCGATACGGCATTCGAATAGGACTCGAAACGTCAGGGCTGAGAGAAGTGGTCGTCCTTTCTCCACCCATGGTGATGCTGCTTTCAGCTGAGCACAAAAAGCACGTCTGTGCCAAAACGTCGGCATCCAGGCCCGTGGCGTAAACACAGCCTACACTAGTAACGATTTGATCCGAGAGTCGTTGAGTTTTAAAACACGTTAGCAATTAAACGTAAATATGTGGGTAAAATATCTGTGCGTTATGATGATTCATCAACAATATGATCATGATTCTTGAAGACATTTCTACCATACACAGCAACACGTCCAGGTATACGGTAGTGTTTCATTTCAAATGTGTTCAATGATTTATGATAGTTCCTCCATACAGAATCTCTCCAGATCCTTCATATTTTAAGGTCCATGCTGGGGGACTCTCCTCTTCAGTTCACTCCACAGGTTTTCTATGGGGTTCAGGTCAGGGGACTGGGACGGACATGGCTGGACATTGATTTTGTGGTCAGTAAACCATTTTTATGTTGATTTTGATGTATGTTTTGGATCATTGTCCTGCTGGAAGATCCAACCACTGCCCGTTTGAATCTTGGCAGAGGCAGTCAGGTTTTCATTTAATATCTGTTGATATTTGATAGAGTCCATGATGCAGTGTATCCTAACAAAATGTCCAGGTCTTCTGGCAGAAAAACAGTCCCAAAACATTAAAGATCCACCACCATATGTAACCGTGGTGATGAGGTACTTTTCCATATGGCTACCTGTCACTGTATGCACCAAAACCACCTCTGGTGTTTACTGCCAAAAAGCTCTACATCGGTTTCATCATTAATTCCCGGCAATTGTTAGTCCTTTCTTTCTTCCTTCATCATCATCAGGCAGCTGATAAATCACAGGAGCTGTTCCAGCACTTGGTCTGACCTCGAAATCACCTGCACTTACTGCAGATTCATAAAGAATAAATACCAAGATAGCCTTCGAAATGTATTCTACATGCTGCACTTAAACAAACGAGTCCTTTAGTGTGTGTGTGTGTTTCCAGCATAATGAGGTGTTAAGACTCAAGTCCAGAGCTTAAAAAACACTCTGGTGGTCTGCTCACTCATTCCCTAGCCATCTGCATCAAAGTTCCCTCAGGAACCCAAAACCATACCCTGAGTAAAAACCATCGAATACGAGACATTACAATGAAGTGTTCCGATGTGCGTTAATCAACAGCTACAGGACATCGTATTTCTTTACGTTATTATATTTACTTATTCTGTACAGGTGAAAGACGGCGAGAACATTGGATGGAAGGGTAGAGAAGTCTATACTTCTTGGTATTCTCATTGGTTCCTGACTTTTCATCCATAAGTGTGGACATGACTGTATATAACCGAACAATTCGTCGCAATCTGGGTCAGATTTAAATAATCTGCATTTACACAGACAAATTACTCCAAATGTTCGGCTCGCATCTAAACGTTCCCATCCGATTCGCCCATCAATGCCGAAGCCATTGTTACGTGATGACGGGTCCCAAACTACAACCCCAATTCCAAAACGGTTGGGAAGCTGTGTGAAATGTAAATAAAAACGGAATGCAAACCTCATAAACCCTTCTGTTATTCACAATAGAACACGGAAAACATACAGAATGTTTAAACGGAGGAAATGTACTATTTTAAGAAATAAATGAGGTCACAAATAAATGAGGTCATGAGCCGCAACACGTCGCAAAAGTTGCGACAGGGGCAGCAAAAGGCTGGAAAAGTAAGCGTCAGTAAAAAGAAACAGCTGGAGGTTGACTGGGAACGGGTCAGTAAGATGATTGGGTAGAAAAAGAGGATCTTGGAGAGTCTCTCAGAAGTGAAGGCCAGAGGTTCACTAATCTGCGAGAAACTGTGGAACGATTGCAGAACAAGGTTCCTCAACGTAAAATTGCGAAGACAATGAAAATGCTATCATCTACAGCACAAAAGATCATCCAAAGATTCTGAGAATCTGGAGAAGTCTCTGTGCGCAAGGGACGAGGGTGAAAATCAATATCGCATGCCCATGATCTTCAGGCCTACAGGTGGCACTGCATTAAAACAGGCCTGATTCTGTAATGGAAATCACTGCATGGGCTCAGAAACCCCTCCAGAACTCACTGTCTCTGAACACATTACATTTACATTTATTCACTTTGCAGACGCTTTTATCCAAAGCGACTTACAAATAAGCAAAGCGATGTATCAAGCAGAGAAAAAATATAAGTAGTGCTACTATACAAGATCCATTAATTGAGTTCCAGAGGAAGCAAAGTGCACAGAGTAGAGGTGTAATTGCGTTTTTTTTAACGAGTTGGTTAGGTGTTCATGGAAGAGGTGGGTCTTTAGCTGTTTTTTGAAGACGGTGAGAGATTCTGCGGTCAGGATTGAGATTGGAAGTGCATTCCACCACTGAGGAACGGTTAGCGTGAAGGTTCTGGAAAGGGACTTTACGCCACGCTGAGTGGGAACTACTAAACGTCGGTCGCTAGTCGATCGCAGATTGCGAGAGGGAACGTAGTCCTTCAGGAGAGAGTTGAGGGAGGGCGCTGTTCCTGACAAGGTCTTGTAGGTGTGCATCAAGGCCTTGAACTTGATGCGGGCAGCTACAGGAAGCCAGTGGAGGGAGATGAAGAGGGGTGTGACATGGGTTGTCCTGGGCTGGTTGAAGACGAGGCGCGCTGCAGCATTCTGAATCATCTGAAGGGGTTTGATGGAGCTGGCTGGGAGGCTTTCAGTTCACTGGGACATCCAAAAACGCTGGTTAAAGCTCGATCATGTAAAGAAGAAGCCATAAGTGAACATGATACAGAAACGCTGCCGTCTTCTCCGGGCAAAAGCTCATTTAAAATGGACTGAGGCGAAGTGGAAAACTGTTCTGTGGTCAGACGAATCCAAATTTTTCATTCTTATTGGAAACCATGGACGCCGTGTTCTCTAAACCAGCGGTCCCCAACCTTTTTTGCGCCATGGACCGGTTTAATATCAGACGATATTTTCACGGACCGGCCTTTAAGGTGTGGCGGATAAATACAACAAAATAAAATGATAGGACCGGCATAAAAACTGGGGTATTTTTTAAAATATAATAATAAACGTGAATCCAATGTGAAATCGCAACTTTATTAGCAGCGTCCTGGTAACATCCTCTCTCCCCCCTAACGCTCTCTGGTCTCTATGGTAAGGTTTCAACGTATCACGTGACTGAGACAAGCTTCTTGACATTTTATCAGTGCTCAGGGGTTCCCAAACTTATCTCTAGGTCATGGTTTCCCAAACCATCACTAATTCACGCGTATTCCCAAACTTTCTAGGTTCAGTTATTTTAGAAAAATTCATACATCACTAACTATTAAGGACAGCATTTGTGAGATAATATATATTTTAAATTCTACGCTTAATCGCGCAACATTTTAATGAAGAGTGTATGCTTTTCTCTCTCTCTCTCCACCATCACATCGAAGGAGTTCGGCAATAAAAACAGATACATTTTCCCTAAACAAACTAGCGATGCGTTTCGAACCGTACAAGGACGCAAGTCTCTTGCTCGTTACCGAGTACTAACACTAACCGGTTTTCCCATCACAGTTACGGTTCGAAACCTTCAAATCTGTTCCGCGTACGAGACGTCCGAGTTTCGTATATTAGCAAATATGTTTGTGTGTAAAGTCTGGGGTGTGACTTTAATCCACTACATGTACACACAGTACGTATGCGAGTGTGTGGACAATGCTGGGCGAGTCAAAAGGAGATTAGATCAATCAGAGAGTAGAGAAATTAGAGATCTTGTTCCATGTTTAGACCACTGTGTGGAAAGACCTTCCGGTCAGCTCAAGAAGCACAACAGATGGTGCAACAGTGGCTGAAATGTTTTTCCAGAGGAATCTTCTGAACTAATCTGGGCAGTGTGTCTGGGCAGTGGTTAAAGGCTCTGGGTTACTGATCAAAAGGTCAGGAGTACAAGTCCCAGCACTGCCAAGCTACCACACCAAGGCAAGGCCCTTAACACTCAACTGCTCAGATGTATAAATGAGATAAATGTAAGTCGTTCTGGATAAGAGCGTCTGCCAAATGCCGTAAATGGAATCATCGTTCAACTTTCGGTCCTCACGTTAAGGAAGGACCAAGTCAGTCCAGGCTCCAATTTTGGCAGAGGACCGATATTAAACATGATAATCAGACACAGCCAGGTCTCATGCCCGTGTAAACATGCAGGACAAAATGAAGTGCTGGAATGACTTTCGGTTCAGTCCGAGTGTGTGTAGGCGTAACTGACTCTGACTGGAATATTCCGGTCATTTGTTCATCTTAACAGCGCTGGTATTATTGCGTCAGATAAAAGGCTTGATTCTTCATGTATGAGAAGATAACTCGCGTCGTGGTAACGCGCTCAATAACGATGTACAGGGCTGCATTTACACTGCAGGTCTTTGGTGCCCAATTCCGATTTGTTGAAAATGTCTTCTTTTAAAAGTGACGCATAATCCGATCTCTGCATTTACGCTATACGCATCCCGGGGTAGACGTCACGGGAAAAGGAATTCAAAAAGGCTCAATTTGCGATGGACGCAGACGGAAATGTAATCGAGGGTTGTGTTTTCGCGGTTGGTGTCCACCCGAGTTGACGTCATTCGCCGCCGTCGCTTTCTCAGCGACGTACGACTCGCATCGACGGGGGAATATCCGATCCATGCGCTTACACGCCAGACGGAAACGCACTCACACGTTCACATCCCCCATCAGATCCGCACTCACACGTTCACATCCCCCATCAGATCCGCACTCCACGTTCACATCCCCATCAGATCGCACTCACACGTTCACATCCCCCATCAGATCCGCACTCACACGTTCACATCCCCCATCAGATCCGCTCACACGTTCACATCCCCCATCAGATCCGCACTCAACGTTCACATCCCCATCAGATCCGCACTCACTACGTTCACATCCCCCATCAGATCCGCTCACACGTTCACATCCCCCATCAGATCCGCACTCACACGTTCACATCCCCCATCAGATCCGCACTCACACGTTCACATCCCCCATCAGATCCGCACTCACACGTTCACATCCCCCATCAGATCCGCACTCACACGTTCACATCCCCCATCAGATCCGCACTCACACGTTCACATCCCCCATCAGATCCGCACTCACGTTACATCCCCATCAGATCCGCACTCACACGTTCACATCCCCCATCAGATCCGCACTCACACGTTCACATCCCCCATCAGATCCGCACTCACACGTTCACATCCCCCATCAGATCCGCACTCACACGTTCACATCCCCCATCAGATCCGCACTCACACGTTCACATCCCCCATCAGATCCGCACTCACACGTTCATATCCCCCATCAGATCCGCACTCACACGTTCATATCCCCCATCAGATCCGCACTCACACGTTCACATCCCCCATCAGATCCGCA